>JASGAU010386666.1:0-14448 GCA_030220045.1 Australoheros facetus
AGGTTATGGAGAGAAAAAAATTGCAGACTAGGAAATGTCCCAGTGTTCCCAGTGGCCAATATACCACTACATGCCACCAATTTCTTTAGATGGACAGTGCTTGATTCATCTTCTTGGTCTTGACAAGTAAAACTCAATTTTGTCTTAGCAGACAAGGACTCAAGGTAACTAGAAACAGATAAGCAAAGCTTTGTAGAAGGAATGCATCATTTTTTTTCTTGTGTCTCTTGTCAATCATTATATAACCCCATCGATTTATCTCTTGAATCCTTACGGGCATCCCAAATCACAGAGCTGGGATCCACATGAAAAGGCAAAGGCAAAGAGACATAAAACAATCAATATACAATGGCTTATTAATTAATGATTATTCAAATCTTAGCATATTATCCTGNCCCCACAAGCCTATAAAAACCACTTCCATCATTCCCTTCCACAAATTTACTGCATCTTGGCAATCGATAAAAACTGAATTTCAGCTGTCCACTGAACACAATCAACGTCAAACTGTAACCACACTGGTAAGCGAAAAATGATTTGACTAAAGCACTTCTGATGCTTTCAGTTCCACACAGATAACATCACATGCGATGATCCACAAGATAGAGTTTGAGTGAAACTGACTCCTGTAACTCAATATGTAAATGTCAGCCAGGCAAGGTTCACTTGTAGCAATTATCCATGTACAAGATCTTTGATTAAGCCAGCACGGTGCAGTGTACATTGATTGAGAGAGTACCTTTCTAAACGGCTGCTGCTTCTCATGACAGTTTTTTCCTTAGCCCACTCATTACTGATTACTAGGAGGTGTGGTGGTCATTATTCCAGTGCATTCATGTACAGTCATAATCAGTCAGCCATTAAATACGTGTAAATAGGTGTTTTATATCTGAACAAGAGCACGCTTTGTAATCATCAACTTTTAAATATCTAATAAATCTTTCATGAAAAATACCTTGATAGTAAATGTAGCATAAAATGCAGTATTTTTAAACTTAATATAGAAATCTCAAACTCATTACACCTTTATGGTTTGATCTCCATCTTATCTCATCAGATGTATTCCAAGGACCTTTTTAATCCTCTCTAGAAAATTGGTTGCATATCATAAAAAATATTAAGAAGGGGAAAAACTGCATATTTGTGGGCTAGTTCTTTGCTTTCTTTACACCTTATCTGATAAAATATCAAACTAATCAAGCTCCACTTGCAACATTTTTAATTGAAAGCAATCCGGCAGCTGAATGTTTCACAATGTGAGCTGCATAATAAAAATGATTAAATGCTGATGTTTATTTTAAATTAAAAAAAAAAGTAGAAAATAAGATTTTGCTTTCCACTCTCACATTTACAAAAAAAAAAAAAGATATATGTTTTAGGTCTCGATATGTCAGTCGATGCTAGCTGTGAAGCAATCACACCTCAGTGTGTTCCTCGAGTTAAGTGTGACAAGCAAGACTTGCCCAACATGAAACTGTGAGTGACATGCTGCTGGTTGGTGTGTGCTTCACTTCACACTTATCTGCTCCTGCAATGATGGACAGCACACACACACAGATTCATCTCCACAGGGAGAGATGTTCCAGACATAGGCCATACAAGACATAAATGATCCACAGTGCCCGAAGAATATGTTACAGTGGGTTGATTCATTCACGTTGTCAGCAATCTATCTCTGTTATTCTCTTGCTTCAAAAGAGAGACTTCAGCTCCCCTGCTGCCTTTCAGCTTCTGTAAGCATTCTACGGCTTTGCTACACATTATTTTTAAATTGCTTATCAAACACAGCACAAAGGATAATCCCTGACTCACATCAACAAATAACATGGCACGACTTTATCTTATAAGATTAATAAACATGTTTTCCTGATTTAGAGAAGTTAGATTTATACAACACCAGCGAATGGAATTGTTCAAGACTCCAGCAGTGATATTAATGCAGGAGAGCATGTGCACTTTGTAACATAATTAAAAGTTGTCCAGGGGAAGGGACTGCTGGAGGGTGCAATTACTCATAACTGCCAATGTGATAACATGAAAGTCTGCGGATCTCTATATTGTGCACAAATTTAAGCATGTTTCAAATTGGTGAGGCACTTTATTTTCACAGGTTGTCTTAATGTATAGATGCATGTGTCAAATTAGAACTTAGAGGTTTACACAAAATACACACAGACACACACATAGGAACGTTTGCAGTCTTTAACCTGCCATCCTGCCTGACCCTTCTGAAGTGTCAGTTAACTTGACTAGTGTTACACATTGTACACGGTTACATCAAATGCAGCCAACCTCATGGCCGCTCGACACGTACAAGAAAACGTGGCAAGAAAGCACATTGTGCTCACTGTTGTTTCAAAATATGACAAGCGTATGACTGTCACATTGTCATGTGTAATATTAAAGCTAAATCAATGAAAGCTTACATGCCCTGCAAACACTTGTACTTTCATGATAACCATTTCATGTTGCTGCATATTTTTTAATGGGCCATTGATTTGGCAGACACAAACAAAAACAAGGTGGAATTGCATTTTCAACCGTTTATAATGTAGTTTTGAAGCCACTAAGCTTGTCTGGGTTGGATACTGCATATAATTAATGTCTCATTGTTTGTGTTAGACAGGGTCATTGAGGTTAATTGAGTCTTACTTCAAAATACTGGCTGGGAGCCACACGTGCAGTCTTTACTGTATATTCATTTTAATTAATATAAAAGGAGTAGGCAGCAAGCCTTGCCAAGACTAATGATGGGCAAATGCTGTGTAAACAACAACAAAGGCTGGCCCTGTTCAGCTGCCTGTGCAATATTAACAGACATAGCGTCTAATCGTACTGTGGCTGTCACCACTGCTCTCTTTCCGTCACTGATAGATGGGCTACTCGAGTGAACTGAGTAGAGAGTAAAGATAACCTCCCAAACAAAGCCTTGTGGGTATTGGATGCTGGAGCATTTGCAACGCATGCCATGATACCAA
The DNA here is from genome assembly GCA_030220045.1 of Australoheros facetus. Taxonomy (NCBI): domain Eukaryota; kingdom Metazoa; phylum Chordata; class Actinopteri; order Cichliformes; family Cichlidae; genus Australoheros; species Australoheros facetus. Next base: position 2,979 of record JASGAU010386666.1, read on the forward strand.
GCTCTCATGCTGCCTCTCTTTGAAGCACACTCTGGAGCTAGTAAACACACTTTAAGGGTGCTTTGCAGATGACCTTTCCGCAACTCTTAACTAAAACACCAATAATTAGCCAACATGTTTTTATGTATATTCTAAACTTATAAACCTGATAGAGTTTGCATAGCTACAAGTTCACCTCACGGGAAGAAAATCAGCATTAGTGTGCATTCAGCTTTTTGCATTATGCTAAAAGTGTTTAATAATTCCCCAGTTGTGTTCAGTATTTCTATAAAGTGACAATGTTGCCAGCTTAAATGATCTGTTAATGAATTCACTGAATGAAAAAAAAAACAATAATTTTGATAGTCAGCATATCAATTGATTCTTTTATTGTGAAAAAGGTCATCGTTTCTTGTCAGTATCTGGACTGTTGACTAACAGAGAAAATAATCAATAGCTTTAGCCATCCATCTATTTTCTTGACTGTGTATCCAACTGGACATATCATGAGTTCATTATGTGACCAACACACACACACACACACACACACACACACACACAGTCTCACATCAAAGAACATGCAAACTCCACACAGAACCTTCTCGCTGCGGTGACAGTTCAAAGTACTGCACCACAATGTTGCCCTCATAGCATTTTAAATACTGGAAATAAGTAGTTATTATGTGAATATCTCTTTGCTTATTTTGTTTTCAAATCATAATTAAATCAAACTATTATTAATTTCAAATTTGATGACAGCCTTTTCTGGTTTCCTGTGGTGGTGGTGTTGGTGGGGTCATCTGTAGTATTACACCCTCTTTTACCCACATCTCTGCAAACCTCCAAGGTAGGTGACAGCAGACTTTTGGAGAACAGCAGACACTGGGAGTCAATAAATATATAAAAATTCCTCAGCTCTGTAACATCTTCTACAGCATCATGGACTTGTAATAGAGTGTTTGACATCTGATAAACTACTGCTCCGATTCCTCTTCATTTTTCTTTTATATAGCTACCAGTAGTTTTCATGCTGAAACAGTGATGATTTGTGGGATACTGAAAATTAGAAAGTGAACGAGATCACGGAGCTTTGCTTTTGAACTGTAAGATGTATGCTAAGGACATATTTCCCACAGTTTCCAAAAAGTAGGACAGTTATCCACTTCAGTCACTTAAATGAGTTCAGGCCCAAAGAAAGCCAGGGTGTTTCCAGAGATTGACTGTATTTGATTAAACTTTGCATTGCAAATGGAACTGTATTCATTTTTTTAAGTGTTTCTAAGCCTATTTAGTGGTTTCTGAACAGGTTTCTCCAAATTCTCTGAATCTCTATGTGATCTCTGAGTGAATTCACCATATAATGTATACATTCCAGATCCTCTACAATTTCATTCTGAGAAATATAATTTTGAAATTGCCACTGGCCCACAAAGACTTCTGCTGAGTGGTGAGCCCCTCCCCATCTTCACTTTTGAAACACTCTCTGGGATGCTCTTTTTATATCCAGTCATGCTGCAAATTACACCCAAAATACAATAATATTTCTCGGTTTCAGTTTGATAAGTTTGTTATATTGCTATTTTCAGCTAAATACTCTGGTCTACAATCAATTTTGTGTCACTGAAACTGGAAGTGTGCTTAAAATTTTTGGTTGGCTATAGCTCTAAGAACCATGTCAGATTTAAGACAAAAAATTCTTAACTGAAACCGGAAATGACTTAAACATTTTGACTCCTGAATTTTGGGAAAAACTGTATAAAATGGGGCAGGGACCTCTTCCTAAAGTATTAAAGACATCTTGATGAAATAAGGCTTGAAATGGAATTGTATCAAGCATGCAATTTGTCAATTTTTCAATCTTTATATGACCTTTTGACCTTTACTCTGACGTTGTACATGTTGTGACTCTCAAAACCAGCAAAACGGATTTCACCTTTGTATTTCCTCTACTGGTGCCCTACATTATTAAATAATTTTGGCAGTGAAGACATCCATAGAGAGACATATAGCTAAGTGATGAAACCAACATATAATATTCTGGGTAACTGACGACACTGGTGTTCGTTCATGTCACAGCATCCCACCAAGAGCTTGACTTGGATGGCAAGCTGGGATCTAAATAACTTCACTGCAGTTAACCCTGCTATTTTTCTGATACAATGTTTCATATTAAGCCCCTTTTATTTTGAGTATTTCTGAATTTTTTAATTGTTACATATTGATGAAAGGTTAAATATATACTTCCCATCTTAAATAGATGAGAAAACAGCTTAGAACTTATATTAAATCTCATCTAACTAATGCAGAGAGGTTTAAAATTTAAAAACTGAAATATGAAAAATGGTAGCCAGACAACTTTTAAAGGTGCTGCAGATTCAGCACATGAAAATTCATAAGAAATAATACATTTTATCTCTGAAGCAGGCAACTTCAGTGGAATTGTTGACTAGTGAAATAGGACTTAACATTGCATTTTGTTTTTACTGACATTTTACAAACCATCCATACATTTATCAAAGCGGGTTTGTATATTTTGCACATAGCTTCTGACAATTAACTGATTACAAGTTTACCAGCCACATGATGTTGGATAAAACACTGAGAGCTCAAAAAAAATCAACCATACCCAAACTATATGAACCCAGCATAAGCCAATACCCTAATCCTGACTGCATTCTGATGACAGCCTGAGTGTAGGCCCAGAACTGGTGATGCATACAGTCTACACAGGGTCAAGTGTAATCACAGAGACTTTTATGAGAAAATTAATCACTCCTTGATTGCACTCTATAGGTTTTCCAACAGAAGTGTTCAAGTGTGATTGTAACTCTCCAATTTGCTTTCTTGACCTTAAAGGTCTCCTTGAATATCAAGGACCATTCAAATGAAAACTAAATGCCTCTGGGTTTTGTTATTGTTTGTAGGATATTTTTTTAGGCTCTGTGGTGGTGACAACTGTGACCACAGACTTTATATTTTTGGTCTTTTCTATATTCCCCTATTATGGTAGGCAAAGGTCAAGGTCAACCTTACAAAACACATTTTAGGCCATAAGTCAAGAATTCATAGAGTAATTGAGACGTAGTTTGACACAAACGTCCTGCTGGATGAGTAATGACATTTTGCAATCCTAAAACTTGAGTGATTCCAGTCACATTTTCAAAAAACATTCCCTGATTTGAATTTGGCCACCATCCCGAGTGCTTGCTTCATGTGTATGCATGCTGCATCGCCTCCTCTGTGTCAAAACTGCAACCCTGCACCTTAAATTTTGATTTGGGGAAGGGAAAGAAGTATTTGGAAAACAAATGTGGAGATTAAGGCATCTGGTGAGCAAAACACTTTCTTAGTCTGGCCAAATTCATGGGGCATAACAAATACATATGTGGGAAGAAAAAAAAAAAATCTATACTCCTGGATATTTTCTTCACTTGCTGTATAACCCTTGGTCATTAACAGTGCAAATTCTTCCATTGAAAACTGTTGTTTGGTATTGTAGCAAGAGACCAAGCTGTCATCACAACTGGCTTTTCCCAAAATGCAGGATGGGTCAGTTTGGCAGAGAAGCTGAAGCTTGGTCTATGTGCAAGTTGGAGGTTCTTGGTGCAATTACATATATGCTCCTCCAAAGGGGAGCAGGACCAGGCTTTGAGCAGAAGCACTGGAAACTTTCCAGAGGTGCACAAATCTGACTTATGTGACCTTGAAGAGTGAAATAAATCATATCAAGAAAGATTTTTGCTTTCAATGGGAAGAGCTGTGAAATTTCTTATCACACTTTGTAATCAGCAAACTCTAGTCATCTTCGTAACCACAACATCCATCATTTCTTTACTGAACCTAAACTCCAAACATAGAGGTGTCGATTTAAAGGCCATGAAACTGTGTTTTTTTTTTTTTACTTTACACATTCATACTGCTTCACAATTGTAAGGTGGCATTCAGTATTTATTGAAGATAGATGATGGGGACAGTAAGGATGATAACACTAATAATTCAATTGATAAATCAGGTTGGTCAGGAATCTATTATTACCCTGTGCCTTTCTCATCTATAACCAGTGGCTGAACCCCGCTAGCAGTCATTTCCCATCTCACAGACTGTCTGGATGACTGATCAGGGTTGTGATTTTCTCCCTTCTCCCCAACACACCATCACCACATACGTCAGCAGCAGCACATACATCTTGAGCAGTCTGTAACTCGAAGCCAGAGCAGTCTAAAGCCCCAGTAAACGTTGCAATCAACGGAAGAATTGGGCCAATTTCTCATAACCTTGTCTTCACATGGCACCTTGCCTTGAATCTTAAGAGTATGAGACCCTAACAAGTGTTAAGTCTGTCAGCAACGCAGCTATATTGTCCTAGTATGGTTGAAGAGGGTAAATAGACATCTAATTATCTGTCTGTCCACAAAAGCTGCATGGGCATTGTTGACCTGATGAAATGGGCTTGCCACAAACCATGGGTTTCAGCATATACAAACAATAGTTATAGTCTATTTCATGAGCCTTCTCTTTGCTGTTGCTTTCATAAATAAAGGTTTTTGGTTTTTTAAATTTTTTGTTCTATGTAGACACTTCATAAAACAATGATGTGAAAATGCCCTCACAGGTGCACTTTATTCCACTGAAAGCCGAAGAACGTAATATTCATTCCCAAACATCAAGCTTCTGTCTTCAAAACCATTTTTTGAGTTGTCGCTATCTTTTCTTCAAGCGATCAATACAACTCCCTCATAGTTTGAAAAGTTGACTTTGTGGACTTTTGATGAAACAATTATCTTTTCTTTCAACAAAGCCAAAGCTTCTCCTTCAAAAAAGTAAATCCCATCAAAAAAAAGACTTCAAAAGGCATCTAATTTATAAGCACATTAAACTTAACGATGAGTTCCAATTGCCCATTGCTGAGGGGAGATGTTCGATGTTCAGCATTATGTTCAGTCTGGTGGCAGAGTTCTTTATCTTTTTCTTGAAGAGAAAAGCAAAATCAATTGTGAAAAAGTTACACATGATGCATTGTTAAGGCACAATCAAAGCAGCCGCAATTTCTCCAAATAATTATGAACAATCTCACATCTTGGATTGCACATCTCCAACCAATAATAGGCATATAAGCAAGCATTGAAAGGCATCGTGTAAATTGACTGTCCTTTTTTTTTTCTCTCTGAAAATCTTCAAAAAATAAACAAAATGTGTGCTGATCAATCTAGTAACATAAGTGCAGCTCTTGTCAATATCTCCTTTACAATGGAGACTTGATGTTTGGAGCCATTAGTTATGGCCAACTTGCCAAACGAGGAATTGATCGCTGGCCGGTTGTAAATGCAACAGCAATCATTTCTCAAAGAAAAAAAAGAAAAGAAAAGGGGGCCACTGTGTAGCCATACATGAATGTATGACCTGCTTGAAACGTGTCAACTTAAACTACTTGTAATTTCAACAGTGGTTGTTACTATACACTTCAGTGTTACTTTTCCACTTGTTTCTTTTAGCTTCAGTGGCCTTACACAGCCGTATCAGATCACATTAAAATTTTACAGTCCTTTCCAAAATGCCACTTCTTAAAAAAATTTCAGTGGGAAGTCTATTCAAACATACAAGTTTGTCCATGTGTGAGACTGCTTTTTGAACTGCAGCTTGATGAATGCTCTCATGCTGTGATGACTGACCTCAATTTAAATTTGCTGCAACAGTTTCATATATGTTTAACTGAATTTCAAATGTAGACTAAAATAATTCGAGCTTTTTAATTTCAGCAAGCACATTTTTTTTTTTTTTGTGAGTATGGTACTTTCAGAGCGTTTACGTATCTGAGAAAGAAAAAGGGTTACTAATCCACTCCAAGGTTAAGAGTTAAAGCACGTGTTTAGTGTCTTTACAGCATGTGACCCTTTATATGTGGATGTCTATAGTCAGTTAAGATCAATTTCTACTCTAAAACCCAATACTTGAAATACATATTTTTTTAAATTCTTCTGTGCACCAATTTGCTTATGTAGGACTTTAGTTTTTGATTTGTTATGGTGTATTTTTAAATTGATACTTTTATCTAAACACAGGGTCTGGCTCCTTCCTCCACCCTGGATGGAAAAAAATTGTGCAACATACAGTGAATAACATGGATGTGTAGGACACCTAAATTCCTCTAGTGCTTTTTAATAATGTCCTGGCTTCACTCCCTTTGTGCTAGCAAAGCATAATCCTAGTATTATGGCAGGGGCATTAGAACCTGTGGTACTTATTACAATGACAGGGAGACAAAACTGACGCCTGTATGAAGACTTACTGCCAGCTATCATAAGAAACAGACGCAACTCAAATCCACTTTGTGACAACAACTACTTAAAATGTGGGAAACTGACTGAGACATACATTTCATATTTCACATTTACGCTTTGTCACAGTGGGGGTCTCCCATGCTACTGGGCCTCAATCGGCTGAGGTGATTGAGAGCACAGACCGCCATCTCTCTATAGAGGGCACCCACAGACCCAGAATGTCTTGTTTGCTAGAGCTGTGTACATTTTGTATTTGAAAGAGCAGCAAGTCAATGAATCTCGATAATGCGAGAGCCGGGCCACATAACTCACGTTGATAGTCCTTACATTGTGCCAAGAGGCAATAAATCTGCTCTGTGAGACATGAATATGCAGTGGCAGTCAGTTTGGCTTGTTCTTGCTTGCATGCCCCCTAATGCACAGTTTATTCCTCTCCCCCATTCCAAGCAGAAAAATAAAACCAATGAGCCACAGCATTATCTCATCAACAGCTTGCATTAAGCATAAAAGAGTAGCAGTGCATCTTGTAAAATATGCTTAATAGCTGCAAATCATTAATGTTAAAAGAAAATAAATATTTCTGTTTTTTTCAGTACTGGCTTACCAGAAATTGAGCTTAAAATGTAATTTTTTTATATGTTGGATGTGATCATATGTTTCTAGAAAATGACATCTATTCATCTATGTATCTATTTATTTTGAAGCAAAATATATGTATTTATATATGATTAATTAACCTGAAAGCATTTTTAATTTAAAAAAGGTATAAATTAATCCTGGAGGCTTTAGCTTTAATCTTTCTAAATGTAACTTATAATGTTAGCTGTCTGGTTCAGTATGATGTATCGAGTGAAATGTGTAATTTAAACAGCAAATTCCATACATCCAAACTGTACACTGCAGTGGAGAATGAGACATAAGCAACACTCTGTATATGCGACCTACAGCTTATGGTTGAGGGTTGAAAACAAACAAACAAAAAAAGGCAGGCAGGCATAAAGCAGTTGGGGGATAAATGTATTCATTGACACTGACAGAAATAACTGATAAAAAACTTGCTTTGTGAATGGCCCAACCCTCAGCTGACACTTATTTCTCTCATGCTAATAATTTATCCCATTCACAGTGCTGTAGGCAGTTGGATGGTTTTCCTTCTTTTTATAGGGGCAAAGAAAAATATTGCAATTTCTATCTCAGTGCGGGAAAAAAAGGATCCCCAACATTTCTGAGAACACAAATAAGACAAACCCTCAAAATGGTGATGAAAATGTGAAAAAGAAATAAAATAAAGCTATCATAATGAACGTGTACACAGCATTTGAAAAAATAGTGAATCGAGCGATCATTTGGATCCCTCTCACCTCCATAAAACACTTCTTGGACATAGTTGACAACTATGCGTAACGACGCGTGCCTCTAGTGGCACCGTGGAAGGAGGCTCGTCAGACGCACGCTGATGCCCAGCTTTCAGCACTATCTTTCCATCCAGCACAAACTGGAAGATTTGTAAAATCAACACTGTTTAACAAGAGTCCCTTTGGGCAGACTGGACGTTCTTCAATAACCAGCAGCCTCGTGTAATCACCGTGCGCAACTGTAGCTGAGCGTCACAGAACCGGTTTCTTCCACTCTGTTCTGAACTCTTATCGTAAAGGGAATGAAGGACTGGAGTGACTGAACTCTAAGCATTTTTAATTTTTTTGTATCACTGAAGTGTGTTGAAAATCCTCGGTGCTCATGGTGTAACGTTTTTCTCTGTTTGTCTCTCGGACGACAGAATCGTCCGAGACGACCCAAAGTTCCGCAGGCGCAGTTCTCCTCTTCAACAGCGGGGTAGGAGTCCAGCTCGGCTGTTGCCGTGGTACTTGCCAGTAGACAGATAGCATCGTCGGTAGGAGGAGATAAAGAGACTCCTGCAGGCTAATTGTTGCAGCCTGCGTTCGCAGGTGTTTCGCTGATCTGCCTGTGAGAGACTGGGGGCTTCATCCTGATCGGGTCGCTTTCAGACTTGTGAGAAACAGAAAAAAGAAACCCCGGGAGAATGTTGCACCAAGTACAATGAGCGCTGATTTGTCGCAGACTCCAAAATCCATATATGATCCGTCGAATTCAGTTTTGATGAGCAATTCTGACTCGTCTTTGGAATTTTAAAAAGTGGATCCCGCGACTTTACAACCATGCGAAATACTTGGCTGTCCCCCCGGAGTGCGATTAGGGATTACTGGACATCGCTGATTGCATGTCTCTTTTGGATTCAGTACTCTTATGGGATGCCTCATGTTATTCGAATAGGTAAGTTGCCCACGGTTGCATTTGCACACACACATACACACACACACACGTTTGTACCGTAACCCTGAAAGTTGATACCCATGCAGTGCATTTCAGTATCCTGTTTTCTCCGCGACAGCAAATAGTTTTTGTAGTAAATAAACAGTGCCTTTCATTTCCCGTTCTCTTCAGCCGGGTCGGGTAAAAATATTCATTTTTACTCAAACGACGGGAAAATGGTAAGCAACAAGAGAGAAGCGCATTAAAGCACATGCTGCCTGTAATATCGAGGATGCTTTCTCCACTCAGAAACCATGCAATGAAATACTGTGGGTTAGTGTGACCTCTATGCACTCTGCTTTGTCCGTTACATTTGCAACAGCCAGCATGTTGAGTCACCAGCTAAATAAGGCTCATTGCCATGCCTTCTGGAATAAGTTTTTAAGGACAGTCTGTCAAATTAAACAATACAGTTATAACAGGAAAACAAGCTCCATCCAAAAGTTCCATTGCATCTTATATAATATATTTAAGGAGGCAAGTATGGTCCTGTGATAGCATTCAAATCACACAATAACACGGTCACAGCATTAAAAAAAAGTCTTGTTCAGGTAACTCTTTGTTACTTCATTTATATATACCGTGAGAGACCCAAAAAGAAAAGCCAGGTGTGTGGTGGCTTTGTCTTTTTCTCATCACTCACTGTGGAACAATGTGAGAATTGTCATCTGGAGCTGGCAGTGCGCTGAAACATTTTGCGCGGCCAAGACACAGAAACAGAATGAAGATCAATACGGTTTTTTTTTTTTTTTGTCACAAGGCAAATCGTTTTTGACATTTGGCGGAGTGCCGTGCAGGACAATTACTCAAAATGGCACTGGTCCACATTAACATACCATTACAACTGCCTGAGTACAGGGAGTGAAAGGCATAGTCCATGCCTTACACAGTAACAGCGGGTGAATTGCCTCAGTAAACCAGTTATCTCTGTCTGTGACATATCTGCAAATCATCAATATCCCACTCTGATTTTGCAATTCATAATTCCTGGCAAGCACTCTGGGTGGTCCCTAAAAAGCTAAATCAATTTAAATTAAAGTTATTAGACTCCAACATAAAGAAGTACAGCTGCATTTTATAGCACAATAACCTTGAGTGAATGCTGCTGACCTTCTGTATATTTAATGCACATTTTGAATTAAAGCCAAAGAACCACAATGCATAAAATCAACATGTGTGGAATAATGTTTACTGCTGAGGATTATATGGCGCCATTAGACAGGCCTTTGTACCTGTGATTGACTACTGTGTTCTGAAGAGCCATGACTTCTGACACCACAGCTTTATGGACTTTGGTGATGTCTTAGAAACTGTGCAAATCCCCAGGCTCGCCTTCCTCAGGTCTAAGGGCATTTTTTCCCTCCTCTTATTTATTTATTTATTTATTTATGGCAGCAGCTCAAATGAAGACCTGAAATAGACTTGACAGGCTTTTATTTTTAAAAATGTCAAAGTGCTGAGACAAATTTACCCTGAAATGTGCTGCAGTTCTACTACTGCTTTTTATAGTATCTATCATAGCTTGTAGTGCAGGAACAGTTTGGTTGCCTTTTTTTCTTTTTTAATGTTCCTGGGATTTTATTTTGACAAGAGTAGGGACATACAGAAAATTGAGAACTTACCAGAACACCAAGAAAAAAAATTAAAAGGCTCATGTCTCTGTACTGTATGATCGTTTGAAACTGAATTCTTATATGTAATGACCATGTGGGTATTCATTTAAGTTTGTCTACCTTTCAGACTAATATTTGTGTGTAAAAAAGTAAATGTATCACAATATAGTGTAATTTTATTTATCATAGTGGATACGGAGCATATGCAGTCTGCGTGTATTATTGTACTCATACCATATTGTTCTCGGTGAGACAATGTTGGTATCGTATCCACCGATTTATTTTGGAATGAACGCTTTTTAGAGCTGGTGTTCAGTGAACCTTTTTTCCCTTTTCTTTTTGTAATCTGATACTTGGTTTGGAAGTCTGTGCGGGCACACTGTGTCACAGCCGTTCTGCTAGAACCAACAGAGGGCTCTCTTATAGTCAGTGCAGGGTAGCTAATGTTGCTCCTCAACACTGGTTATCAACACAAGCGAACCAGTGAAATTCATCGAGGTGGGCGGTGGTATTTGAGCCTGATACTCTCTGTCTGTGCTGTGTCTGCTCTTGGTTAGGTGGCCTGCAGTTCTCCAAGTACACCATCTGGGTAATGGTGGGCATCCAAGGTAGAGTTGTTGCCACTGATTTTAGTGCTTTTACAGTGCATTGCTCTAAGTTGAGGCCAGATGGTCGCTCCGTCTCATTCAGCAGCTTCTATTTGTTGGAGGGAATAAAAGACTACTCCTCCTGTATTTGTCCTCTTACATGCTGTGCTTCTCTTTAGTCTCCCTCTGCTTGCTTTTCATAATTCTTTTTCTCTTTCTGACGTGTTTTGAAATCTCTCATCTCATCTAGAGACCATTTCAGTTGATGATGCAATGTTTTTATAATAAAGACATAAGTGCTCAAGGATGCGAGTGCAGTGTTTTTTTTCCTTCTCTCTGAAGATAGCATGCATCTGTAGATAATTTGTATGTTTGGCAACATGGAAAAAGACAAAAAAGTAGTACACAAACGATTTTTATTGAATGTGGGAGCTGCTTTTTATGCTTTATTCAGTAACCCAAGTGAGCGGCATTCTGTCTGCAGTTTACTAATGCTCTACACACACGGCTTTTTTTCTCAAGGCAGGGATAGCCAGATTTGAAAATGTGTTCAGATGAAAATATATTTATAGCGTTCTTGAATAATAATATGTCTATCACTGAAGCATACAGTAATGAAAGATTAATATACATTGTCTCTTTCATCTGTTGATTGAAGAAACTCATTTATCATTTGTTGTGT
>JASGAU010386670.1:0-10894 GCA_030220045.1 Australoheros facetus
TTCCAGACCAACAAAATGAAAGTTATGGAGTGGTCAGCCCAATCCCCGGACCTTAATCCAACAGAAAACTTGTGGGGTGACATCAAAAATGCTGTTATTGAGACAAAACCAAGGAATGCAGAGGAATTCTGGGAAGTTGTCACATCATCCTGGGCTGGAATACCTGTTCACTGGTGCCAGAAGTCCGTCGACTCCATGGAACAGAGATGTGAAGCAGTGCTCAAAAACAGTGGTTATATAACTAAATATTAGTTTAATGATTCACAGGAATGCTAATTCCTAAAGATTTTTCAGTTCATAAAGTGAATATTTGAGTTTATAAACAAAATGCAGACACTGCTATTTTTTTTGAACAGCCCAACATTCATTTTTCTTCATTTCCTGTAAAGTAACTGGAAAAATTACACATTTTTCTTCATGTTTTGATGTAGAATATAATGTGCAGTGTTCTCAATGCCTGGAAATAAAAACAGTTTAAGGATTCAGAGCTTTACTCGTGCTTTTAAATGCACTGCTATCATTTTGAACACAACTATATGGCTGCCAGTGGAATTGTGCCAGTTTTCTTGACCTTGGATTTTGGTAAATATGACAGTTCGGAGGACATTCGGTGAACTTTCCCCAAACTTTCAGTTTCATCATTTGGGTAAACACTGTCATTGGTGGCAGCTACTTCCCTCTCACTGCTGCCATCCTCAGCAACACTTACAGCTCTGAGGAGGAGTTCTGGCTTAATTGCTGAATAGAGTGAGCTGTAAAAAAGGGTGGAGGCTGGAGAAAACAAGACAAACCCACCGGGTAAAAATCCCAGCAGGCCCTGTTAGGGCGGAAAAGTTCAGGATATCCTCAATAACTCACTTCAGTATTGTTGTCACTGGACAGCAGCGACCTTCACTAACTCATCAACTTGTATTGGATTCCTTTAGGGTGGTTCCCTGAAGGTTACCGTTTGCTGGGTCAAACTGTTTGAACAAGCGCCGAGCCCTGTTACGTTTATACTCAGTGTTAGAGCAACAGCTGCAACCTACAGCTTTAAAATAATGATTCAAATGCTGTCTGTAAACAGTCACATCAGTCCAGATGTTACCACATTATTTGCTGGTACTTCCGAGTTAAAAGACTTGAGACAGAGTGATTGCAGTGATAGCTGTCAGTCCAGTCATTCCTTGTATCAGTGCCCTCCGCCGAGGCAAAGACTCGAGGTGACACGAGTGCACACGTTCATTCATCAATGCCCACACGTGCAGGTTTAATTTTACATGCGACCTTCATCAATGCCCTTTGTAAATGTACAACAGATGGAGGTTGCTCAGATCTCAGCTTCTTCAATGCAATACGGTGAATCTAAGCAATCAATGCCAGCATATCTCAAAGAACAGTATTTAAGCGTTCACTGCACAGCTGCTCTGATTATTACAAGATCACTGACAAGCATTTTCAGTCTTTCTCTTTTAACAGCAGAAATTCCTGCTGATTGGAAAGCTGCTGTTGTTCATCATATTTTTAAGGCTGGTAATCAAGTTGCTGTTAACCGCTATAGACTCATATCCATTCGTCCATGTGTATCAAAGGTTTGTAACTTGTAAATAAACAACTAATTGGCTATTTAGAAGAGTATAACATCTTATCCAGTGTCCAGTCTGGTTTCTGTTCAGGGCACGGATGTATTACAGCTGTTTTACAGGTTCTTGATTATATAACCTCAGCATTAGATTCTAAGGAGCACCATGCAGCCATATTTATTGACTCAGCCAAAGCTTTTGACTCTGTTGATCATTTAATCCTATTACAAAGATTAGACCATATCAGAATTTCGGGTCAGTCACTGAAATGGTTTTCTAATTATCCGTTTAGCAGGTCACAGCAAGTAAAGATTAATTCTCATATTTCGCAGCTGCTTCCTGTTCTTGCTGGTGTGCCTCAGGGCTCAGTTTTTGGTCCAACCTTTTTCAATATTTATTCATGATATTCCACAATCTGTCACTGGGGCTATGGTCCATCTATATACTGATGATACTATTTAATATGCAACCAGTCCCACTGCTGATGAGGTCATAAAGTCACTTGCTCGTGCCTTCCATGAAATACAGCTGGCCTTTACTGAGCTGAATTGGTTTTTAAATGTTAAGAAAGCCAAAGTCATGTGGTTTGGTCGTGGGAACGGGGCCGCCTCACCCTTGATGGACTTTATCACTATAGAGGCTGATACTATAGAACAGGTAACATGGTTTGATCCTGCTTGATCTTTTTCACGTCACATTAATGTACTGCAGTCGAAGGTCAGAACGAGACTTAGTTACTTGTGCAGAAATCGTTCTTCATTTACCTTGGCTGCAAAACATATTGTTGAAAAACTATCCTTTTGTCACAAATGTTTCTTTTTCAACACATCACTGTCAGTTTTATCCTCAGGTTAAATGTCCCTCCTCACTATAAGACCCTTTTTGGTTATTCACCTTCATACCCGTGTCAGTTACTGCAGCCGGGGTCTGTTATGAGATACAACACTCAAAGGACCAAGTCTCAAATGACTCCGGATGACTGGAACCTGTTTCATAAAACATTGAGACTGACTACAGTTGTTTCAGTTCCTGTTTTACAGAGTCATTTGGAAAAAACCTTTTTAAGGATGTTTGTAGATTTTTTATTACTTGGTGTGGTTACTGTGATTATATGATTATCATTTGTTGCGTGTATTGTTTTGTTGTTCATTGTTCTGTATTGTTTGTTTGATTCTCCGTATTCCCTTCCCCTCAAAAGGCTTTGAGAGGGAAGAAACTGTTCCTAATCTGTTTGCCTGGTTAAATAAAGGTTTAAATAAATAAAAAACGTGTCTAACTCGATACTCTGGATGGCGTCACCTTGGCCTCCAGTAACACTGTGAGGAATCTCGGAGTCATTTTTGGACCAGGATATGTCCTTCGATGCACATTTTGAACAAAATATGTAGGGCTGCTTTCTTGCATTTGCTCAGCTTTCAGGCCCCTCTTCTGTGGAACCAGCTCTCAGCTTGGATTCAGGAGACAGACACCCTCTCTGTTTTTAAGATTAGGCTTAAAACCTTCCTTTTTATTTCTTTTAAAAGGGCCTCAGAAAAATATTGACAGGTACCCTGGTCATGTAGCTGGAACAGGTAGAAAACTGAAATACCGTATGTGCAATCAGCCCCACCCCTTTTTTTGTGTGTGTGTGTGCTCGCGTGTGCATGCATGCCTGTATCCATGCAGACGTGAGGACGTACATGTTACCCAAATCAAAAGTGGTGAACTTGACTCATTATGAGAGAGAATTTTTTTTTTTTCCAGAAAAAGTCAGCAGCAAAAGTCTCCTCAGTGAGAGCCAAAATCCAGACACCGAAACCGGGATGAAGAGACCAAACCAGTGCAGTGTGGTGATTTTGATGGTGCCCCCACTCTCGACAAAGTCACCAGAGTCCAAACTTCAGCACACAGGATGGTGATAAGAACCCGAGTGGCAGCGGACACCTGTGTGCATGTGTGTGAGGCAGAAACATGCAGGAAGGTTTCCACCAGTGTCTGGGACCCTGACCGAGACCCAACAGAGGCCAGAGAGCACAACGAACATAAAATTCCATGTTTGCTGGTGTTATTCTATCTAAATGTTTACTATGAACAGATCAGTGTTTTATCTCTGTCTCACTCTCCTCCCTGCCAGTTATGCCTCACCATGGTTGTTGTTGAGCTCTGAAATATTAACATAAAGATATCTCTGCTGTTTGCCAGTATTGACTTATGTCGTTCTTAATAATATAAAATAATTCATTAGAATCCTGTATTGCTTTATTTCAAAAAATCTTTGTTTTCAACGCATCATCTTCAGTTTACATGGACGCAGTCAGAAGAGACACATGATTCCACTGGAAAAAAAATGGACTGATGGAAAAAAGTCCTTAGCGCTGCCACTGCAGCACACCCTCAGGGGTCGGGTCAGTCCACGCCCGGGGGCTGTTTTAGCAGCAAAAGGGGGACCGACACAACATTAGGCAGGTGGTTGTAATCTGCGCTGGTTGGTTTGGCTCATTTTTTTGTTTTGAACTCTGCGTTTGGGTCTGTAACGCTCAAAACACGACACTGTCTGATTGTGTGTCCTGATCTGTCAGATTTTGTTGCACTGATGTGTTCCCACATCGCTTTTTTAAATTCCTTATTTTCAGTTTAAGAGGCAAATAACAGAACCGGCACAAAGTCGTATCCTCCTCCGCCCGTGGGTTTTCACAGAACATGGGAACTTTGCACATTTTTGGAGACACAGAGTATGCACACGAAACAATGAAGAGCCTGTCAGAGGGAGAAGGAAACAAAGGGTTTAACAAAAAGAAGAAAAAAAAACACGTTCAGACTGTTATTAACTCAATACCTGCAGGAAATCTGCTCATATAGGTTTAACATATTTGAGCTGATTATCCCACAGTTTAATAAACACATTTTTCTCAAGACGGAGTGAAAAACTGATCTTTTCACAGTATAAATATGATTTATGATCCACTCTTGAACTGCTGGTGGGTGTCAGGAAGCAACGAGTGTCACGAGAGCTTTTTTTTTTTTTTTACAGCAGCCACAGAAATAAAGTGTTAAACTTCAGAGGCAGATCAGTGTTAGGTATGTTTTTTTAGCACTTTGTGCCTTATCACTGGGCGTTCCCACAATATATGCCAGCGACCGGCTTCCTGGAACTCACAGTGCTGTTTACAGTCTCCTCCTTCAAAATGGGCTTTCTGTCTGAGTGAGATAAACAAACATTTCCATCCAAATTCTTCCATGCATGAGAGTGCTGATCTCCCTGATGGGTGTGCTATCATAAAAGACAGTAATGAGGAACAACATGGTGATAAAGTGGAATAATCATTTAAGAGCACCAGAAATGATCCCACCAGTAGTTCCTACAGACACCTTATTACAACCAACAGACGGTGTGTGCTCATGTTGTCACTCTAAGAACAAATTCTAACTGTTGAGCTGGAGGAGGTGTTGACTTTTGGGATGAACGCCCCTTTAATGAAGCAGCTCGTTGAAGGTACAGGCTGCTGTAACACAGGGCTGTTGTGTCTGCATTTGCACAAGACTCCTGACTCCGAGCTGGTGCCGAGCACGCCTCGCTCTCACTCCTCCTTAGCAACACACCCAGCTGTGTATCCACGACTTCACACTGACCTACATTCATTCACTGGAGCTTAACTGTCATCTCAGGCACAACAGCTACTGCTCACCCATCCTGAAACATGTCCTCACACACACACACACACACACACACACACACACACACACACACACACACACACACACACACACACACACACACACTGAGTTCAGCCGAGTCACCGATGAGAACCTCCTTTGTCCTGCAGTCAGCACACTTCAGTGTTGAGGTGTGCTGTGGTGATGACACACGATGATGACGGATGGTCACGCCGGCCTCGTGACGGGCAGTCAGAGCGGGGTCAATCACGGGGTTAAATACCACGGCCAACTGCTGAGCAACAGAGACAGCGCGTCTAAAGACTCAGAGCACTGGCTGGCAGGTCACATGATCACTTTTTGTTTAGTTTATCTAAATGTAAGAGAAGTGTTAATGTAATGTTAATGTATGGGGGGGGCTGTTGTGTTAGAGTCTCTGAATATGTCACGCTCACATGTGACTGAAAGGCAAACTGCTGCATCACGGCTGGAAGGCCCGCGGGCTGTTTTGTAACCTGAATATTTGAGCGAGTGCGTCGGACAGACAGCTCACAGGTGTTTGGCTTAGCCGCGCTATATTTACAAGTGTGGGGCAGCAGGGATCCGATTGCTGTGACCTCTGCAGCAAGTTTCCAAGTATGTGTTATGATCACTTTGAGCTTCAGCTCTGTGCAGGCTTTTAGTGAACTGCTGTTGAAGAGCAGAGTTTTCAGATTCTTCTTAAATGAACTGAGTTGCTGTTTAACTCCTGAGGCGCTGACCAGCATTTTAATGTGAATAGTTGTATATAACTACGTTGTTTGCTAAATCTGTACAACTTATATTTTTTATTTTAAGTTATAACAACTGTACAGTCACACGCGTGAGGCTGTGCTGAGAAAACAATGATACCAAACAAGCAAGGTAAACAGTTTTAAGGTGAAACATAAAAATAAAAAGTCAAAAGTAGTCAAAAACAGCCAATTATACCCCGAAGAAATAAATATAGATTTGTTTAGGATTTAGTGACATCACAGGGACTGCGCACACTATCGGTACCTGATCAGAACCCACCACAGGTGGCTGAAACCTACAAAAATAAGTATTAAACAAAAATGGAGGAAC
The DNA here is from genome assembly GCA_030220045.1 of Australoheros facetus. NCBI lineage: Eukaryota > Metazoa > Chordata > Actinopteri > Cichliformes > Cichlidae > Australoheros > Australoheros facetus. The sequence goes on from JASGAU010386670.1 coordinate 6,300, forward strand.
CTGAGTATAATTATCTGCTAATCAGTTCCTTGAGTAATGTTCATGTAGGTCCAGATCTTTTTCTCCAGTGAACTTGTCACGGAATAATGAGGGAACGGGCCTCACCTGGCTCATTGTTCAGTTACTTTGAGCATCTGAAAATGGGAGGCTCTGTAAAAATACTTGTAATTCATAAAGAGTTGATGCAGTACTTTTGTTAAACTCCTTGACTTAAAGCAAAAGTCTGCTCTTCAATCACAACCTGTGGGCCTAACTGTGTCTGTGATGATGAACACACAGATGAACCCCAAACTGACACGAGACCAAGTTTATTGTTTTATCGCACAGATGAAGTCTAAGGGAGAAAGAAGAGGGTCATGGGGCAGTCCTGGGATCGAGGAGAAATTATGTAGCGTGGGCAGGCTGGCAGTATTCCAAGAGAAGTGGGGTTTTCCAGGGGAACAGGGCAGGTGACTCTATTCCAGGGAGGGCTATTTTCTCTTCAAGAGCCGAGCTGATCCACATTAGATGTAATTTGTGGTTCCACAAACGTTTCCATTTGGACAGCAAACTTGGAGAGGTTTTCACCCACTGCAAACATGCTCCTATGCAGTCTTCCAAATTTCCAACTGCCCGCTGCTGCTGACTGGCTGACAAGTGGGCTGGAAAAGGGAAGAGAAGGGGTTCACCAGGAATGTGAGACACACACAAAATAATCAAAGACTAAAAATACACGAAAAGTGCAGTTTTCACTCGTTTTCCCTTCAGCTCTTTGTATGTTATAACTTGGCTCTTCTCCACGGCTGGCTGACAGACCAACAACAGCAGTAGCCACAGACCGGTTGTACCACATGTTTTTGACACTGCCTCCATGTGACGGCAAACACTCTGCAGGAAGACGGGAAATCAAAAGCCTTCGCTCACGCATCAGACTAACTGGGCATTTATGCTTCAGCAGGAAACCTACGCTGCAGCCATGTTGTGACTGCAAACCACTTTGAAACCCTACAGTGTGACCTGATGTGTGCCTCCCTGGAAATGTAACAGCACATCAGGTCAACACACCCCCGCAACTGCTGTGATGGGCCTGCTCAGTCAATTTCTCCTGTGTATCTCTGGCTACTATTTAGTTGCAGTGTTTCAATGTTTCAGTGAGAGAATAACAATCATCATCATAATCATAGCATTAATACAAGGATTCACAAATGCCAGCGAATTCCTGGAGCGAGATCACTGAAACTATCAGAATGGATGTGAGGGAACGAGGGGGAAAAGTTGAGGGAAAACAGAGATCTCTGCAGTGCGTTTGCAGCCTGCTGGCAGTCCGGGGGATGGCCTGCAGAGAACTTTGTTGTGGATGGAGGCACTGCATGAAGTATGGGGTACAACGGCTTTGTAGGCTACTGCTGTTGTTGGTCCATCAGCCAGCTGCAGAGAAGAGCCACGTTATAACATACAAAGAGCCGAAGGGGAACCGAGTGCTAAAAACAATGACTGCTGCCACTGACTGTGCTGTATTATTTGATCTTTGAGGGTTTTAGTCACAGTTCTTTCATTCCTGGTGAACTCTGCTGTTGCTCCCGTCCCTTTTCTGGCCTACTTGTCAACCAATCAGCAGACGCACACGTCGTCCGCTTCCAGTAACGCGCAGTTTGGGTTGTGGAGGTCTCGTGTATGTACACTGCAATAACATGTTACTGCAGTGTTTCCCCCACTTTCTTTTGTGTGTCAGCACCAGATGCTTTCTATGACAAACCTGTTTCATTTTGTCTTTCACCGGGAGTAGTAAAAGGCACTCTGGCCTCTTTGTTTTCCCGTATAATTACAGTGTAATTAGCAAATGATTAGTCACAATGCCACGGAGTCACAAACAGATCACACACCATACAAATGATGTGTTTAGAAATGACTTCACCTTATATTCCCCTCAAACTCTGAACCAGTGGAAAAATGAAGCTGCTTCCTTATTCACAACAGGTCGCCACCGTGGATGGATGCACACGTTTCACCGGACAGATTTTTACACCAGATACCCTTCGTGATGCAACCCTCCCAGGGCTTTGTGCCTTTTCTTGGTCTCAAACTGGAAATATTTTTAGAAATCAAGTTGGAAAATCAAGTTGGGCTAATGGATTGAGCTCTTTAAAGCACTTTGATAATATGTGAAGCATATAATTCTATTTTTGTCTGTTAGCCATTTGGTTAATCTAAACACTATGCAATCAGTTCCACTTTAGGAGCTGTCAGTGAACCAGAGGAAACAGGTCAATTCAAGTCAATTCAATGTTATTTACAAAGTGCCAAATCTCAACAAACAGTCGCCTCAAGGTGCTTTATATTATAAGGTAAAGACCCTACAGTAATTCTACTGTAATACAGAAAACCCAAAAATCAAACAACCCCCTATGAGCAAGCACTTGATGACAGTGGGAAGGAAAAACTCCCTTTTACCAGCCTCAGGGAGGAGCAGTCATCTGCTGGGACTGGCTGGACGTGAGGGGACAGAGACAGGACAAAAGACATGCTGTGGAAGCGAGCCAGAGATTAATAATAACTAATGATTAAATACAGAGTGGAGTTTAAACAAAGTAAATAAGGTGAATGAAAAGAAACAGTGCATTAGGGGAGCCCCCCAGCAGCCTAGGCCTATAGCAGCATAACTGAGGGGTGGTTCAGGGTCACCTGATCCAGCCCTAATTATAAGCTTGATCATAAAGGAAAGTTTTAAGCCTAATCTTAAAAATAGAGAGGGTGTCTGTGTCCCAAATCCAAGCTGGAAGCTGGTTCCACAGAAGAGGGGCCTGAAAGCTGAAGGCTCTGCCTCCCATTCTACTCTTAAGTACCCGAGGAACCACAAGTAAGCCAGCAGTCTGAGAGCGAAGTGCTCTGTTGGGGTGATACGGTACTATGAGGTCTTTGAGATAAGATGGGCCTGATTATTCAAGAAGTTAAAGGAATACTCAACTCAACAGAGCTCTGACTCTCCTTTTTTTCTTCAATCAGTGACGAGTAGTAAGATGTCCTAGTTTCATGGAGAGCTTTTTTTAAATAGAGCAACAAACTCTTTTTCCAGGCTAAATGAAGATCTTCTAAATGAAGATCTTCTAAATGATGCCACTTTCTCTCCAGCTTACAGGTTATTTTCTTTAAGCTGCACATTTGTGAGTTATACCAGGGAGTCAGACACTTCTGATTTTAAGTTGTCTTTTTCAGAGGAGCCACAGTATCCAGAGTCATAGGCAGTGAGGATGCAACAGTATTAACAAGATAATCGACCTCTGTGGGAGCAGAGCTTAGGTAGCTGCTCTTCACTGTCTTGGCACATGGCACTGAAGAAGATAATAATGGAGAAATTGTTCTTTGAACGCTATGGCAGAATTTCTGGTTATAAGCTCAACTACCTGAAAAGCCAATTATTTCCTACAAACTCTCTGGCCAGAAATCTTCCAAGTTTGGTTTCACCCCTTAAACGGGCAGATGCGGGGTTTCGTTATTTGGGAATCATCTGTCCATCTGTGACTAATATGATGGACAAGAACTTTTTTACCATTAGTAGAAAGCATGGAGAAAGATTTTAACTGGTGGTCTTTATTACCATTGTCTTTATTAGGGCGGGTGAATCTGGTCAAAATGGTTGTTTTTCCCAAATTTTTGTACCTTTTCCAACATATTCCTATACTGATCACGAGGACATTTTTTGATAAACTGGACAAAAAGATATCTCAGTTCATATGGCTCAAAAAACTTCGTAAATCTGTGCTACAGTCCCCAAAATCTGGGGGTGGTCTTGCCCTTCCCAACTTTAGGCAATATTACTGGGCAGCTAATATACAGAAACTCTTATACTGGAGGTGTGATGGCAATGCTTCTCCCGCTTGGGTGCAAATTGAAAAAGCATCTAGCCGTTATTCTCTGTCCTCACTACTTTGTTCTCAGCTTCCTCTTCCTTTCTCCCTGGTAGAAGATAATCCCATAGTTAAGCTATGGGACTATTTGGAGCCAATTTAGGAAGCAGCTTGGCCTGCAAGGACCGTCGATACAAATACCCATAGCTAAAAATTTCAATTTTAAACCCTCGGTTACTGATTTAGTTTTCAGTTTGTGGCTTGATAAGGAGATCGGAGTGTAAAAGACCTCTATACCAACAATATCTTTACATCCTTCGCTGAACTTTCATCAAAATTCCAATTGCCCAATTCTCATCTGTTTCACTTTTGTCAGGCCAGAGATTATGTTAAGAAGGTGTTCCCATACTTCCCGAATCGACCTCCTGAAACACTTCTAGATACTCTCCTAGAAATAGACCCACAACGGAAAAAATGTATTTCATTTTTATATAAGTCCTTTGATAAGAAGACTTCAAGGTTTGCTGACTTAGTTAAAATGGCATGGGAGGAGGAGTTTGGTGCAAAGGTGTTAGAGGAACAATGGGATGCGGCCATGAGTTTAATTCACAAGTCCTCAATCTGTGCCTGACATGCTTTGATTCAGCGTAAAATATTTTATAAAGTGCATTACACAAACGCAAAGTTAGCTAAAATTTATTCAACTGTTAGAGACGCTTGTAATGGGTGTGGACAGTCGCCATATGTTTTGGGCTTGTCCTAAGTTAAGTG
>JASGAU010386671.1:0-14913 GCA_030220045.1 Australoheros facetus
ACAGTCATTTTTCAAACTTTTTGGCCGCTATCCTCCGCTCTGGTCCAAGTCCGCCACTCCTGACCAGCGCCGCCCCACAGATAAAACTCCGCCCCCTCATCTGAATATAAGAACATGAAATAAAAAGAGCTTCAAATGAAAAACGGGGTTAAAAAATAAAAGTCACCGAAATACGTAAAATAGCTTTACAAAATAAAAGTGTCACAAAATAAAACTCCATTATGAAATAAATAAATAAATAAATATAATTTGAAATAAATGAAAATAAAATAAGATAAAATATTAAATATTTAAATATTTTATTTCATGGGGATATTTATTCATTTCATGTATTATTTATTAATAATTTATGAATACCAGTATTTATTTATTTCATTTTGAATAAAATGGCTCTCCATAATTTTGAAGGCAGCAACACATCCCAAAAAAGTTGGGACAGGGAAGCAAGTGACTGGAAAAATGGTACCAAAAAGAAACAGCTGGAGGAACATTGTGCAATTAATTGGTTTCTCAGAAGTAAAGCTGGGAAGAGGTTCACCAATCTGCACAAATCTGCATCTCAACATAAAACTGTGAAGACTCTGAACGTCTCATCATCTACAAAGGAGTCAGAGAATCTGGAGAAAAATTATTTGGGCCCTCAGGCTGGACTACTACTACAAATTCTGTCATGGAAAGTATAGCACAGGAACACTTCTGAACTGTGCTCACTGTCTGCAAACACACTATGCTAACCTGCATCCTCAAATGCAGGTTAAAGTGCTATCATGCAAAGAAAAAGCCATACAGTATGTGAACATGATCCAGAAACACTGCCATCTTTCCTAGGCCAAGGCCCAATTAAAATGGACTAGGGAAAAGTGGAAAAAATGAATTAAATGCAGAGTGCTATATAAACCGAGACTAAACAGATGAGTAAGAAGAAGTGAGTAAAGAAGAAACACACTTGGGTGCCTGGGTGGTGCCTGGTTGGCTTAGTGGGCCGGCGACCACGTTGCGGTGCGGGCGACGCGGGTTCGAGTCCGGCCTGTCGCCAATTTGCCCGCGTGTCTTCCCCTGTATCTTTCCCCCATTTCCTGTCTCTCTCTCCACTGCCCATAAAAGCCGCTGTGGTCAAAAATGCAAAAAAAAAAAAGGAGAAACACTCAGTGCATCATGGGAAGGCTCCCCCAGCAGTCTAGACCTGTTGCAGTGTAACTAAAGAATGGTTCAGGGTCACCTGATCCAGCCCTAAAAATAAGCTTGATCATAAAAGAAGGTTTTAAGCCTAATCTTAAAAATAGAGAGGGTGTCTGTCTAAGAAGCAGAAAATTAGAGGTCATCCAGGCCTTTATGTCTTCAAGACATTCCTGCAGTTTAACTAATTGTTGTGTATCATCTGACTTCATCAATAGATAAAGCTGGGTGTCATCTGCATAGCACTGAAAATGTGTGTGATGCCTTTGAAACTCCATAATTAACCTTAGCGTGTGAAGATGACTCCCCGTTTACATGAACAAATTAGTCTACTAGAGTAGTGCAGTGCAGTGCCTTTAATACTCTCTGTGTGAAATCTATGTAATCTGTATGAAAATATTGCGGTCAACAGCATCGAATGCTGGACAAACACAGAGTCCATGATGAGATTTACAAATCACTGGATGCTATTTTTATTTACATTTCACACATCATCACAACTTTTTCAGAATTGGATTTGTATCTAAACATCAACAACGTCTGGAGATAAAGAGATGAAAACAATCTGCACAGAAAAAAGCTTTAACTGCTGTTGATTCTGGGGACATGCATATTAGACAGAGATCTGAAACAGGCCACAAAATATGTGGCACCTGATTTGTATCTGTTAAGTAACATGTATGTGACACCACAGTGTAGCAATGTTACTATGAGAGTAGAATTTTTTTATTTTTTTTGAGAGAGAGTTACAAAAAGCTTATATGAGAATAACATTTAAATTTTAAATGTCAAGCTTTCCCTTTTTGATGCTCCACTTCTGTTCCATGAATTAATTGTTATTGATCATGACTGGTGTTCATTTTTGAGCTCAAAAATGTAATTTCCATCTTCTGTTTAACAGTTGGAAGAGATGTGACAAAAATGAAAACAGCATCTTTCTGGCTTGTTTGTTTCCTTGTCTTTGATGTACACTGATGTAGTTTTCAGGCATCTCCGGATTCTGTTGTGTTCTTTAAACCCTCGCTGCTATGTCTCAGACATTGTGCATGAATCATCAAGCTTTTACTCCAACTGAAAACAAGTACACCTGATTCTGGATCTATGTTATATGTTTCTGTCCAAGAGAAAGTATTTCAGCTGCACCTGTTAATATATTGGCGAGTAACTAATTTACAGTACTAATATTCTGTGTGATCACATTGTGATGGTTTGCTTAGCCATCCAGCTGTCATAACATATTAATTTTGGGTTGATATAAATACATATATATATGAAACTCTTACCTTACTTATAATGTTACTGCAGCTGTAATATCCTCAGTGTTCAAATGCTTGTGAAGGATATTAAACACAATATTCTGAGTTTTTCCGTTGTTATGTACACATTTATGGTACAGTGCAAATGTTTTGAGGTACTCCTCATTACCTCTGCCAAGAAAGTTTTGCTTTTGGCAGCCTTTGCATGTCATTGAGTTTGTAAACACCATACTTCTAAAACAGTTTGAATGAATTCTCATAAAACTATTTAGGTGCTGTGGGGCTGTGTTAACAATCCTTTAAATTTTGGCTTACATCCACCAAGGTCTTTAAGGTCAACTTAATGAAACTTAATCTAAATTTGAAATTTCTGGTTCAATTCACGTATGGAAGAGGTCAAAAAAGGAATAAGAGTGAGTGTCTACAGATAGCTGTAAAACATGCTGGAGGCTCTGTCATGGATTGTGGCTACATTTTAGCCAGTGTCATTGGAGATTTTTCCAAATTGATGGAATTATGAACACAGAAAAGTACTGTCAGAGTTTGATCCACCAAGAAATAGCATCTGATTGGCAACAGCTTCATTTTTCAGCATGACAAACTCACTGCCAATGAAGCAAAAGCATACCTGGATAGAAAAATGATGAAACACTATAGGTCATGGACTGGCCTCCCCAGAGCCCAGACCTCAACATTATTGAAGCAGTGTGGGATTATCTTGATAGAAAAATGGAATAAAAGGCAGCCAACATCCAAAGAAGAGCTTTGGAATGTCCTTCAAGAAGTGTGGAGAGTGCTTCCTGAAGACTACTTAAAGAAATTAGAAGAAAGCTTGACTAATAGAATTCAGCTGTGTTGGAGAATAAAGGTGGTCATACCAAATATTTACTTTCAAGCTTGTTAGACTTGCACAAACTCATGCATTTCATTAAAACAAGGCAGACGGTGGTGAAGGGAGGTCATGACATAGCTACACACTGAGCCTATAACAAGCAACAGGAGGTGGACACAAATTAGCAGTTTTTTAAGGAATGAGCCATTCAAGCTGTTTCACCCATGAACACAAATATTAGGTCTGGGCATTGCGTGAAGTATCCTTTCTGACATGTATCACACAACTGGAGATTGTAGGTGTCAGATGCATGTTCGCTAATGTAAATACTGTCTGTTTTAGGCAAGGGCTGCAACCAGTGGATCATGTAGGTGGAATTAATCAATGCTGTTTCAGTAATCTCCAAATTTCAGGAGAATGACCTGATCTTTTCACATAGGGGTTCTTTGGGGAGTTAGCAAATTCCATGTGAATAACAAGTCCATTTAATATCCAAACTAAAGGATTTGGTGATTTCTGTACTGGCATGCAGCTTTGCCAGGTATTTCTAGAGAAGTACAGGGCGGAAGCCTATTTGTGAAAATAGCTTTAAGTCCTTCTAATTAAGACTTGATGCTTCTTTCACATTTTCACCAGTCATTACACCTATAGGAATTGCTCCCTCATGGAAACACATGCCATGTAGCTCCCAATACACAGTTTTTGTGCTGATGTGAATCCCAGGAGGAAGTTTGGAACTTTGCAGTTACTGAGTCAGCAGAGCTTTGGCAATTTTTAAACTCTATAAATCATTTGCTATGCTGAGTTGTTGTGTTGCTCTGTTTCCTAAATGCTTTGCAGTAATACCATTTACAGTTGAACATGGAATTCTAGGAGGAAAGAAATTCCATGAACTGACTTGTTGCAATGATGGCATCCTGATATGATGCTCAAATTCAATGAGCGCTTTAGAATGACCCTTTCTTTTACAAATGTGTGTAAAAGCAGGCTGCATGGCTAGGTGCCAAAGCTCTTGTCCATATGCTATATGTTCATTTCAGAAATGAGAGATTATCTGATTGTGTCTTTTGTCCCGTCTCTCTCCCCTCAGCCCCAATCAGTCACAGCAGAGCTGCCAGAGCTTTCTTCCTGTTAAAACGGAGTTTTTCCTTCCCACTGTCACCAAGTGCTTGCTCATAGGGGGTCGTTTTGACTGATGGGTTTTCTCTATAATTATTGCAGATTCTTTACCCTACAATTTAAAGTGCCTTAAGGTGACTGTTGTGATTTGGTGCTATATGAATTGAATTGAATTGAATTGAATTGAATTGAATTGAATTGAAAGTTTGGAAAGGTGGAAAAAAAATATTTATTTTCAGGTCAAACACTGAATTCTTAAAACAGTCAAATTATTTTTATCTAAGTCAAGAATAACGGACATTTCACAGATCTGTCTAAAAAAGATTCAAAAGTATTGGAGCTGTAACACAACCCATATTAGGGTTGTGTATTCCCTGTAATACAATATTACAATATTATATTTCTGCAATTAATTCAATTTCTTACAAGAAGAATTTTAAATATTTTTGAAGTACATAGTAACAATTAATACCATATGCACTGTTCTAACAATGAAGTCAGTTACAATGAAAACTAAATTTGTTCAATCATTCTGTAACGTCTGGGTTGTGTTCGGTGGTGAAGAGGAAGCGGCAGACGTACTTATCAGGCAGCCAAAAACGCACAACCATACTGGTACTGGGAATTCCACAGTGTTATCCTTTAATAGATGTATTCTTCACCAACCTTGTAAAGCCCGGTTGAACGGCTGCTGCATTATTATACATGAAAACGAGCAGTGTTCATACAACTCGTGACAATACAAAGAGTTAAGGAAAGAAAATTAGAGGTCCGCCTCGAGCCATAAGTCCGTCTCCCAAAAACGTTTCTCCCACGCTCTCTACAGAGGAGCGGTGGCGCACACTGGTGACATCGTTAACAAAAAGCTTAGACTGTCGTTAAAAACCTCAACACAATTACGACTGTTACAATTCGAAAATACATTGCTGTAAAAAACACAACCTTTATACTACAAACCATGATGCAAAACTATATTTCTTGCCCCTTTCCACTATATGGTTCACACCTGCCGTGGTGCCTGTTATCATGAAATGTACACACAGATCTGTTTTAAGAGGTTATTTATGAGCCCTACCATGAAAGTAACCTGGGTTTAAGAAAGGTTAACAGGAGCTGAAATGTCTTTTCTTAAAAAAAAAAAAAAGAAGTGCTGTGGTTTGTTCTGTTGGCTCATAAGAAAAACGAGTGTGATGGCTGCCATTTCACACAAAAACTGTGTAGTTATAGTCACTGCTAATTTTAAAATGTGCTTAGCCTGACATTTAGTTGAATATGGGTTGGCTTGAGTGTGACTTTTAAGAGGCTTTCATCGCCCAAGAGAATCAATGTTATTGATATAGGTTCTGTTAGAAATTGGAGGGGACTGTGTGTGGTTCTGAGAACTGAGACTCAGGTGGCATACAGGATTTATCCAGAGGAGAGCTGTGATATTACAAATCCTTCTACTTCATAAACCGGAAATCTGTGTGTAACAGCTGACCTCCATGTTGTGTAGAAGCAGGAAATGGGCCGGAACGCTCTGGAACGGTGTTCTGGCACCTTCAATTAATGAATAATTAAATCTGATAGGCAGGTTAATGGATGTTACTGTTGAATGGGTTAATTTTTTTGTGTTTTGCAGCCTGCTGTTGCTTCCAGTGACAGCATGGAGATACTTAATCTGTCTGCTTGCACCATCAAGACATCCCCTTCCCTCCTCATCCCTGTCACGCGTCCATGCCGCCAATGTAAAGTTGCTGTCACAGTACTTCAGCATCTAGCTAGCTACAGAAGAGGAAAGAGCTTAAATGCAGTAACATGTTTAAGTGGCAGGTAATTTCAAATACAACTTTTCAAACACCCCAACAAATATCAGCAAAGACACAAACTGTTTCTGTGCAGTTTGTCACAGAATGTGTCTGCGAGCTAAATGCACAGCTGCTGGATTTTTCCAAGGAGAGAAAAAAACATTAATGTGTGACACAGATGGAGATGTAAGAAAGACAGGAAAGGAGAGGAAGATGAGAGATCATTTTCAAAGGTACAGTAAGCACTGCTCACCAAATGAAATTTTATAAATTGAAGTTTAGTTTCATTGTTCTAATTCATTTTTAGTTTTTAAAAGTAGATACTGATTCTATACATGATGTTTTGATGAACTATGTTTTTGAGACAAGTCTTGTAAAAGAAAAAAATGAAGTCTGATCATTTTGTACTTCAAACACTGCATAAAAAATACCAGGCAGTTTAATATAGGCTAACCTGTTTAAGTTTGCAGTACTGTGATAAAGTTCACAGTGATGCACTACATTGGACTGGTTACAACATCTGATACACAGTTCAGAAGATAGCACCTTTTGTCTGAACCCAAAGGTGATGATACTGATTAAATTTGCTCACTGAATTCTACCTTTTATGCTAGCTTTATAGCATCTACTAGGTTAGAAATCAACCACTATATGCATAACATCTGCTTACATCTTGTAGAATTCAGTTGGCTTATTTCACAAAGAGCAGAGTATCAGAGCAGCAGAACAGGTCAGCTGGTCACTGTCTGTACATAAAAAAATTGTACTAGAGCTCACAAACTAAATTATTCTGACTAATTTTAAAGTAATCCCCCCCACACACACACTGCACCATTACACCTGATGTTAGAGTACACCACCAGCAAAGTCATACTTTAACCCTTGTGTAGACGAACACAAAACATTATTTACTGTAAGATCCCAAACCGACCCTGTGTTAATGCTACTAATATGCCACGTGCATAAATTGGTCTTGTTTTTTTCTGAAGGCTTTGTGAGGCTGTAGGTATTTATTAAAGCCAGTATTACAAACTGTAAGATTCAGACATTAATCTAATACACTAACACAGTCCCATTAATAGCTGCATTGTGACTGACATTTCAATGGCATGTGATAGCTCAGATACAAGATGAGTAAAAAGAAAGAAAAAAGGAAACCACATGAAAGTACTCTGTGAGTGTGTGTGTGTGTGGGGGGGGGGNGTACTGCTGTGAAAAGACAGACGTTTTCATTGTTAATCGATCTCTGTGTAGAAATCTAACTAAAAATTTGAAACTGTGTCTGGTCTGAGGACCAGAAATATGTGGGGCTGAGCTCTAACCGTGCAGGGTACAGACTCATTGAAAAACAACATGACAGAGACAAAGATTTGGCATTGCACTCACAGCTTTAAGCTATCCACCTGTGCAAATTATGCACTTGTTCTGACAGCATCTACCCCTCTTATTGTACATAAATTAACTCTCATATAACAACTATCACAACCACATTGTGCACAAAAGAAGATATGCATTACATTTTAGCACAATTTGTAGTAAATTGTGTCACAAACTTTCATAAATCATGTTTGTGTGATTTAATATATATATATATATAGAGAGAGAGTCCCAAAATGTTGTGCTCTGAAACAGGAACTCCTACAAATAGATAGACAATAATTCCAGCCACAAGAATACTCATCTATGCCTTTCAGTCACAAAACTGACACTGCGCCTTTTTAGTAAATCCCAGCTACAGATTCTCAATGCCAAAACTTGGTATTGTGCTGGTACAGACTCTCAGTAAATCTGGCCCACAATTCCCTCAGTGTGTCCAGGTCTACCCCAGGGCTACCTCCCTGCTGGAAATGCCCAAAACACCTTGCCTAAGAGATGTCCAGAAGGCATCCACCTCAAGTGGCTCCTTTAAATGTAGGAGATGTGACTCTACTCAGTGCCCCTCCTGAATGACTGAGCTCCTCACCACATCGCTAAGGGAGAAGCCAGACATCCTTTGGAAAAAAGCTTCTTTCTGCCACTTGTGATCTCATTCTTTCAATCACTATACATAGCTTGTGGCTTAGAGCTTACTTTCACGTTCAGCTTTCTCCTTGCCACTCCACCATCCAGATGCTGCAGCAATCTGTCTGTCAATCTCCCACTCCCTTCTTCCTTCACTCATAAACAAGACTTTAAGATACCTGAACTCGTCCACTTGGGGCAGCAATTTGTCCCAACCCAGAATGGGCACTCGACCTCCTTTCCAGCTGAGAACAATGGCACAGACTCAGGCTCTGAGCGACTTCACATAAAACACCAATAGTTCAAGCTGGAGGTCAATGCTGACTTTTTGCCAGCAATGCAAACTAAGCTCTCTCTACAGTGGTATAGAGATCTAATAGCCCCCAACAACAGGCCCCATACTACCACTGCCCTCTCACACAGGACACCCTGAGGGACATAGTCAAATGCCTTCTGCAAGTCCACAAAACACATGTCCACTAGTTGAGCAAACTTAAGCACACCCTCAAGTATAGATTGTCCAGTTTTCCTTAGCTGTAACAAAAGAAGTATTGAACGAATCCTCCCGAGGAGTGTGATCCCCCTGAAAGAAAAGGATAACTTAATCAAAGGTTATCTTAAACTTTTAACTGTTAACCCACTTTTAATATTGGTTAACTCCAGTAAATAACCTCTTAATTCCTAAAAACGTAAATTAAAGTACACAATCCTTAAGTCACCACAGCTGAAACAAATTGCCAAATAAAAAAGGCATTAGCTTTCCTCTCATAGTGAAAAAGATTCAGCACTTTATCAAGCACTTGTGTGCTTGTGTCAGAAAGGAAACTCTACTATTATGCTGCCTGTCCTCCTGCACTAAACAGATATTTTAGTAGTCTTGTGTGTGTTTTATCATTTGTTGTAAAAGATGTAGCGGCAGTGTCATCAAGCTGAGATGTTGCCCACAGTGAGTGAAGTAAATCTGTTTTCTGCTGCTAATCTTGGTCCAGGTCACAGGTTTTGTTTAGATCATGATGGTGGTTAATCAAATATAACTAGTTTAAACTATCTATCATTAGTTACATGTGTGATGAGACCCTGCTGAGCAAAGTCGTAGGTTGGCATACCAGAGGTGCCAAAAGTCCATGATTGCGCTCATAAAAAAAAGAAGAAGAAAAAACTGCCTGATTTAAATTTGAGATGCATCACTGTCAAGATTGTCTCCTCATGCAGCCCTACACAGCTTCCAGTACTCCTCATGTTTTTAGGTCACTTCCTGGAAGTCTCATTCTGACTACCGTCTTCAGCATGGACCTCGACCATGTGCAGAGGCCGTTATGGAACAAATCCCCTTGCTTCTTACACTTGCTTCTCTTCTACATGTCTTACTGTAGCTCCTCCCGATAAGAATGCGAGAGAGGGAGATGCAAGAAAAGCTCAAATGAGAAATCCTTGCTTAATGGTGTCACTGAGTTTAGATGTGCTGCACAAGTCCACAGATTTTTTTTTTTTAATTAACGTATATATGTGGGGGTGAGACTTCTTGCATAATGAACATTCCACAGAAATATGCATAACTCCTTTTAACAAGCCAAATATTGTAATATAACCAAAATAAGACCAGTAAGATCACTGCTGTGTCAGTTTGCTGATATTGTTCTGATCATTGCTGATATTGACAGCTGTGCTAATATTCACACTATAGTGTATATTTTTCTCCAATAAAAAAAATCCACATAAAAATGCAAAAGGGTTTTATTGATTTATTTACTTTCAGTGATATAGTTATTTAGTTTGACCAATGGGAAACGAGTGGTGTGTGAAGGGATTTTGGTAGTATTTTGTCAGCTGAAGAATTTTATGCTCCTTTTTGTTACTGTTGTACTTTCTAGGCCATCCCTGACAAAGAGACCGGTGCTGTTTTCCTGGCTTAGATTTTAATTTGTTTTTAACCTTTACTGTGGTTAGAAAAGAGGCATCGTTTGTGTTTTAACAGCTTTTCTGTTATGACTTTTTGGTCTGGGAAGTTCAAATCTGTGAATATTGTTCCAGCCTCAACAAAGAACTGCAGTAGCTGCAGCACACATCCTACTAGAAGTGCATGCTGATTTTTTTTGTGTGTGTATGTTGTTTTAAGTCTCATTCTTCACTGTGGCTTTGTAGTAAAATAAGATGAAGCAGTATAGAGCAACAACAGCAAAGACTAAGGCTAATTCATTCAGCATCTAACTGGTCTGCCTTCTTGCACAGAGAGCAGCTGCACACTATTCTTTTAATCAGATTATGTGTTGCCAGGCTGTGGTGACGGATGGGTTGAAATTATATTTAGTGTGTGGATTGTGTTTTTAATTTGTGTTTCATTGATGGCCTAATACCTTGTGTAATATCAGGAACACATACAAAACTTACAGATGCTCTTATGACAGTTATTTCTAAGAAAGTTTGATAGCCTAGGAGAAAGAGCAAAATGGGAGAGCCAAAGGAGTCTTGAAATATGGGAGACACCTAGGAAAAACAGGAGGGTATGAATGCATATATACCCTTTTCTTTACTCTTCTGTTCTCTAGAAGCCTTCCCTCTCTTTGTCTTCTGAGTCATGGTAGCAGAGGATGAACAATTTCCAGGTCATGTGAAGAGAGAGGACACAAAGAAGAACAAGCATAATGTAAACCACGTTGTGTCAAAGTGACTCAAACTTCACGTCAAGGATCATTAAGGGTGAGGAGAACTGGGTCTCCGGCTACAACCCAGTGAACAGACAACAGTCTTCGGTGGAAGAGCCTACAGTGTACAGCCCTAATGCAGATGTGGTCAAGGGTGCAACCAGGAGCATGATCGTCATTTTTCTACATTCACGGGGTTGTGCACCATGAATTCATCCCCCAGGGTGAGACTGTCAATGCAGAGGTCGGCTCGAAGGTTTTGAGGCATCAGAGGGAGAATAATTGGCACAAATGACCTGAACTGTCAGACAGTCAGCATGCATTAAAAATGTCACATTTTACAAATTAGTGCAACCTAAAGTGGGTTGGATGGACTATTTATTGTGCTCCCATTTGAACAACACATTCAGGATGATAAGGCACACCTACTGCACATACACAAAAATAATGGGTTGGTCTTTAATGACATACCAAAAACCCAAAACTACTAAGAGGCATCGTGATAAAAGCTCCTTTGAGTCATTCTAACAAGCCAGCAACAAATATTAGACTTGAACCTTGTGATATTCTAAATTCAAATGTGGAACTGTAAAAATGTGTCTGACTGACAACATTTCATAGGAACATAATGACACACAAACCACTCAGGGTGAGACAGGTCTATTATGTCTAACTAACTTTGAATTCATGGCCTGGATAATTGGGCCAGACCATGAATTCTTGTCACGTTTTATAACAGCATCTGCTGCTAAAGAAGCCAAGAGGAAAAAACAACAACAGAAAAACATGTTAGTGGGAGACTACTGGAGGTGGTTCTTTGTACCGAAATATTTCTTAACTCAAAAAAATAAGAATTTGGGGGTAATTTATCCTTGATTTGGTAAACAAGTGAAGTAATATAAGTATTTTACAACTCAAAAATAACTGACCTCCAATGTAAAGTACACTGTATTGTGATGTGAAACAGGTAGAACTCACTATGTAACAAGTGCATGGATCTGTGTATGAGTCTGTGATGAAAATATAATGTACACACTGAAGTTTTTTTTTTTTAATTTAATTTAAAATGTATTAAAGAAAAGTGAAAAATTGTATTTCAAGTTAGGTGTAATAGATTGGAGTGACTGCCAAAAAAAATCACAATTTTTGGGTGCTTGGTTCTCTTTGTTGCCATTTTAGCTTCTGCAACTCCTGATGTTTGTAACCCAGCATGTAAAGGCACACGTGTGCAAATGGGTCAGTTTCTGCATGCATTTGGATGATATATCAATACAGGATGACATCTCTAGGTTCATACATCACAATAGAGATCTCCAAATGGTACAGAGTGTGAACATCTGGAAAGCATGAGATATTCTGCAGAAAACTGGGGGGGGGGGACTCTGTTATCACTTTTTTTTTCTTGCTTAAACACCTCTGATTCCTATTTCATCTCTGAATTTTTTATAACATAAACGGTGCTTAACAAATAGACCGCCTGTCATAAAAACAAGAAAACACATTTTAGAAGTCTGTCAAAAAATTGTTTACAACTAAAAATTATATTATTAGGCAAATAAAAAAACTGAATTCCGATTTTTATGCCCAAATCTGACTGGACTACTCTGTGAGAAAGGTTACAGGTTTATTAATAAGGCAGGAAGATGAAAGCACAGTTTGTGATGATAGTGAATTGTTAAGTTGGGGGAAGAGTGCAGGTTTGTCTATGGGCACTCACACTGTCAGATTTCTGAAAGGGGTCCGGGCTGGTGAGGTCTGCATAGCCAGAGGCTATACCTCTACTGATGCAACAAGCTGGCAATGACCGGGGGATTTCTTCCACCTTAACTAGCCAGCCTTGATAACCACTCATGAGGACCAGGTGAGTTGATGAGCCAATATCCCACAGGTGAGGTCTTGACAAGAGGACAGAGAGGCCTGGAAGAACCACCTTTCACCTCATGGACCATGGCACAGTTTGAGACAATATCTAGAGGCAGCTGGGCCATTTCAAGGGCCATGGGAAGTTTGGAAAGGACTACCAGCTAGACTGCTTTGGAGAAACAATCAATGACAGTAATTATAGTGGTGTTACCTGAATAGGGTTGTAGTCTAGTGATGAAATCCAAGGAAAGGTGGGACCACTTCTGACCAGGAGCCAGCAATGTTCTCAGCAGTCCAGCTAGAGGACTGGACACAAATGGTACAAGTCCCTACATACTCCCGTACATCCCTGACCAAAGATGGTCACCAAAACAGTTTTTAAAGGAAGATGATGGTTCTGTGAATACCAGGATGACAGGTAAATTTTGCTTTATGTGCCCAGTGCAGTACCTGAGAACAGATGGATAAAGATGATTCAGAGGGCCACCTCCAGGATCTAGTTCACTCTGCCTAGCTGTGTGTATAAGTGATTGGATTTCCCAGATGAGGGAACTAACCATGCAGGAAGTTTGAAGGATTGTTTTTTCCACATTGGAGAGTCTGAAACTACAATTTAAGAGTGTATCTGGCTGGTGTTCTGGGAACGTGGACAGTAAAAGATGGTAAAGTTGGACCTGGCAAAAAAACAGCAACCACCTGGCTTGGCATTTAGCTGTTTGAATGTATGATAGATTCTTGTGGTCAGTCAAACCAATAAATACCTGCTCCGCTCCCTCCACCGATTCCTCCATTTTCCAAATTTTTCCAATTTCACTGCCAGCAACTCCCAGCCTCTGATGTCATAGCTGTGCTCTGCAGGGACAAACGGTGAGAGAAAAAGGCACAAGGATGCATGTTATCATTAAACTGACAGAACAGTATGTACCCCAGAGTCCAAAGCATCAGCCTCACCGCTAAACCAGAGCAAGGTATTCAGCTGAGCCAGAATGAGTGTGGCAGCAAACAGATTCTTGAGGTGGTTGAACATTTCCTGGGCCATGGTATAGAAAGGGCATATAGAGGGAGATTAGACCGGTTAATCGTGCTTTAGTTTCTAAGCTGATGGTAAAAATTTGAAAACTCCAAGAAACTCTGCAGCCATTTACAGGTTGAGGGAACTGACCAATTGACTACCACCTCCACTTTGGCTGGATTTGTTCAGATGCTGTCTTTTTCAATGACAAACCCAAAAATTTAACTGACTTAATATAGAACTCAAATTTCTCCATTGACAAACAATTCTCCAATAGTCTCTGGAGTACCTGGTGGACGTGACCTTGGTGTTCTGTTAGGTCCTTTGAGAAGATCAGTATGTCATCCAGATATACAAACACAAAGTAACTGAGGAAATCCCAGAGGTCATTATTAATTAGCACCTGGAAGACTGGAGTGTTGGTAAGACTGAACGGCAATACCAGTTACTTGCAGTTGCCCAGATGTGTATTGAAGACAGTCTTCCATTCATCCCCCACCTGGATTTGGACAAGATGGTAAGCATTCCATAAGGCTAGTTTGGAGGAAACAGTGTATCCTTGCAAAAGCTCAAAGACAGAAGACAAAAGCGAAGGATATTTGTTTTTAACAGTTATTTGATTTAGACCTTGGTAGTCAAAGCAAGCCCAAAGTGTTTTATCCTTCCATTCAACATAGAAGAAGCCTGCTGATAGAGGGGAGGAGGAACAGATAACACCTACTTTAAGAAAGTCATCGATGTACTTTTCTATGGCCTTCTTCTTAGATTTAAAAAGGCTGTAGAGACAACTGGTGGGTGGGGGAGCCCCGGTAAGGAGATCTTTGTGGAACACTTCAACAATATCATAATAGATTGGAGAAATAGATAAGAGATCCGGTGGTTCAGGACTGGATTGGCTGATGATGACCTGGTGGCTGTCAGACTGCAAACAGTGGTGATGACAGAACAGACTCCAGGCAGAGATCTTATTTAAAGACCAGGCAATAGTGGGGATATGTTTTTGAAGCGTCCGTGTGATGAGTGATACTATCCAGATGGGTCTGTGGGTCTGTGTACTTCGCGGCCAACGGATTTTCGTTTAGGAATGATAAAACAAAAATCAGGAAATGGGTTGTTTCCCGATTATCATTTCAAAATTAGGAAACAAAAAATGGAAAATAAGCTGTTTCCCTTTTTTTTGTTTTGTTAAAAAAAAAAAAAAAACGCTATCTGATTTTATTTAAGT
>JASGAU010386682.1:0-20466 GCA_030220045.1 Australoheros facetus
TATATATATATCTTACATTTCTTTTACTGTCTTTTTTACTTCCCGCTTCTCTTTCCCAGGCAATGCAGAACAACTCAGGCCTCGTGCGTCCTTCTGCATTCAAGCCAGTGGTTCCCAAGAGCTTCCACTCCATGCAGAACCTGGTGGGCCAGGCAGGAGGGGCTGGAAATGAGGGAAAGACTGAGGGAAGGGGTGAAGGCTTCAGTGAGGGCAGAGTAGGCAGGAGAGGCAGGGATGCAGGAGGAGGAGAGTCAGGAGACGTCCCAGAAGCCCTGCTCCTAGACCAGGACAGCCCAGTGAGGGTTAGCAGGAGTGAGGGAGGGGGAAATGGTAATGAAGTGGTTCAGGGAGGGATGTCTGATTCAGGGAGAAACTCCCTAACCAGCCTGCCCACCTACACAGGCTCAGGGTCTGGTTGTGGACCCCCAGCAGTCCTGGGGCCTCTCAGTGCTTCTACCAGCCACATCAACAGATTGGGCATGGTTGGAGCCACTGCAGGCCTGGAGAAGCTGGAAAAGCCTGGCTACCAGGTGCGGCCATCCACCATCCTCGCTTTGTTTACGATTTAACAGACCCTGTTCTTATCATATTTTAATGTATCATGATGTGTTTCTTATCTTCAGAATGGGATTAGTGCCTCAGACAGTGGCCGGTCCTCCTCAGGAAAGAGCTCTTCATCCTATCAGAGGCTGAGCCACCTGAGTGACGCTCCAGCACCTCTACGCCCCTCTCCCTCCTCGGATGACATCATCCAAGACCTGGAGGATCGCCTGTGGGAGAAAGAGCAAGAGGTCAGAGATTATTCCTTTGTTTTATTCAAATATGACTTTGATTGACTCATTGTATTTGGAAGAAACTAGACTTTAACATTCCCAAACTGTGTTAACATAGTACTCTTAACCATAAACTTTCAACTTTCTCACAAATAAATGCGTCACATTTTACAAATATTGGGTTCCACACACAGAATATTCGATGCCTCCATACAATATGACGCTCTTTTAGATGCTGAAGGTGGATAGCCCCGCATTATGTTATTCAGTTTAGGTGGCTACTTTGTGGCCCGACTCCTGTTGTTTCCCTTCCATCAGGTGCAGCATATGCGCAGAAACCTGGACCAAAGTGAGGCAGCGATCATTCAGGTGTTTGAGGAGAAGCAACGTGTCTGGGAGCGACAGATGGACGAGCTGAGACAAAACTATGCTTCACGCCTGCAGCAGGTGACATCAATGCAAACTTTAATGCAAAACGTCAAGATGCCACTGTGCTTTATTTTTCTTTACTCACATCTCATGGAGATGCTGCAACCTGTTTGAAAGACAAGAAAACAATGAAAAGTTGGATTCAAGAAATTCAAAGTTAGTTGCTGCTATAAACACATTTTTTTTGACATATGAGAATCAAGATACAGGAAAATATAGCTAAAATGCAGAATATTATGAAGAGTATTTAAATGCTTAGTATGTTCTAAACTTCCATAGCTGAATGTATCAGGTCATGTTATTAAAGGATCTAATCATATACCGGGTATTCCATATGTAGATGGATATGTTCAAAACTTGCATTTTGTTTTTGTCTACAGGTTACCCGTCGTGCTCAGCGCTCCCAGACGGCCTTGCAGGCCCAGATAACCCGTCTGTCCCAGGACAAGAGGAGGCTCCAAGAGGAGATGGCAGCTCTGTTGGCCCAGAGAGAAGAGCTGGAGAGAAAGTGTCTGGATTACAGGAAGGAGCAGGCTGACATCTTACCCCGTCTGGAGGAGACCAAATGGGAGGTGAGATATGAGGATATGGAGAGTTGTTGAGCTTGGGTCAAATCTTGGTAAAATGAGCAACTGAGCTCTTTTTGAGGGACTTGTGGAATTAAAGGTATATGCTCATGCTTTGTTTAAAGGCATGAACATTTATTTAAAAAGTTAAATTCTTGCTTATTCTGTGAAAATCTACTTAAGTGGCCTGGATAAAATTATTGAAAAATTATTGATTAAGAAAGCAGCTGGCTGAGGTGATAAGGAAGAGCATAATTACTAAGTATGTTCAAGGTACCTGAACCTGTGACTGCAGCTGCTAATATGAAGGCAACAAAAGGAGATGTTTGCCCTCCAGACTGAACCGAAGGATGATTCAAAAGAACCAAGGAAAGCTTCATATAACAGTAACTGAGCTCCAAGATAAAGGTACATCGCTGTCTGGACACAACATTTTTCTCATCGGGTTTAGTAAAAGGCATTTTGACAAGTCTCAACACTTCTAGGACAATAGCTTTTGGACAACTAAGACAAAATGAGATCTTTGTGTTAAGTCACATTAACTGTAATAGTGCCCACTGTGAAACATTGCCAAGTTGAAGATGTTTAACAGGGTGGCTTTCAAAATAAGAATGAAGGCATTTTGGAACAACCTAGTGTCAGAAATCTTGGTCTCAGCCACAGGTCATGGCTTCACCAAGATTTACATCTAAAAGAATGTGAGAGAAGAAAAGAGTGATGCTCTCCAGAGACCTGGTATGAGTCTTGATCTCAATCCTCTTGCACATTTATGGAAAACAACGTAAAGTTACAGTTTGGAGAAAGGACTTCAGAGAAGTGCAGCAGTTTGCTCAGAAAGTCAAACTACCAGATTGTAAATATGGAATGATTATCTCAAAAGGGTCCAGTAAAATCAAATACAACATGTCTCTTCGATGGTTGGCTTTTTGAAAAACTTGGAAGATTACCAACTATTCTGGCTATGTCTTTATGTACAGTACTATATTTGCAAACTGTTTGTATGCAATGAGATAGGGAGCAAACTTAAAAAATACTTCTCTGTTTAATTCATCATTCCTGTGGCAGGTGTGTCAGAAAGCTGGAGAGATCTCCCTGCTGAAGCAGCAGCTAAGGGAAAGTCAGGCCGAAGTGACCCAGCGAGCTGGAGAGATGGTGGCCCTGAGGGGCCAGCTGAAGGAACTCAATGCCCAGTTGAGGGAGCGGGAGGAGGTCATGCTCGGCCTGAAGGACTCCTACAGCAGTAAGACTCTGGAGCTGGAGAAATGTGAGGGAGAGCTGAGGAGGACTCTGTCTGAGGTAGGCTTTTGGTTATGCCTGACTTTACATAAATTAATTATTAATAAATGTTTTAAGTTAAACATAAAAAGTAGTGTATTAGTGTAAATTGGTCTCACAAAATACCTTTTAGCTTCCTATTATAATATTCTATAATCCCATGTAAAGTGTGTATAGTGTATAGTATATAGTGTATAGTGTGAATTACTTATTTTTAATCTTCTTATTTATATGTGTGTGTATATATGGTTGCAGGTACAAAATACATTTCACTGTGCATTGTACTGTGTATAACTGTGCATGTGACAAACACTATCTTATCTTATCTCTACATAAAAAAAAATCCATCACTTTCCTTTTTAAGATATTAATTGTAATGTAAGAGTTTATAAATGAATTAATGAGCCCAGCACTGTTCCAGTGTCAGGTATCAGGGACAGAGAGTGGAAATAGAGAAATGCTGTTCAAAAGAGTTTCTTTTCCAATTTTATGTACATAGACAAAGGTAAAAACAGAAAAGATTTTGCATTTGGTGAAGACAGTTGGCTGCTTCAGGGTCTGCAAAAAAAAAAGAAAGTGCAACACAGTGCTGCTCACATTCCAAAGCAGTCAGGAAATAATTTACAACAAGTGAAATTGCAGGATTGGGATGTTTACCACTAACTCTAGATTGTTGTGCAATTTAATCCTCAAAATCCTTTGGAGGGATTTCAAAAACTTGGCTAGGAGTCTAGGACAAATTGGGGATTGGGCAACATTATATATAACAGCTGCAACATTTTTTTCCTTTTGTGCTGAATGAGCTCATAATCAGCTTACACACATACAGGAAAATGTCTGTATAAATTGGATTTTTTTTTTTTTTTTTTACTAAAGGAAGCAAGTTTACATTCTTTTAAAAATAAACATATGCAATTATCAGATGCTAGAGAACACATAGATTGAGTTCAAATGAGGTTACCTATAATAGCCATTACCTATTCCTTTCTGCAGGTGACCATCCTCAGAGACAAGCTGGGTGTATTTGAGGCGGAGGTGCTAAGTTTAAAACGGGCTCTGAGTGAAGTCAGCAGAGGAGCAGAAGTTGTTGTGAGCCCTAACTTAGCTGCTGCAGGGCTGTTGCCTCCATGGGGAGGTGTCCACTGCCCACGAAACCCAACTGAACCCTCACCAAGCTCCCTCACCCCCACATCTGACACCCTGCTAAGCCTTCAGAGTGATGAAGCCAAAGCCCAAAGGCAGGAGGCTCAGAGACAAGAGAGGCAACAGCGTGAAGAAGCTCAGTGGCGTGACGTGCAGCAGCGGCAAGATGCACACATTCCACAGGACATTCAAATGCGTCAGGATGCCCAGATCCGACCAGATGCCCAGCTCCGCCAGGAGGTACAGCTGCGTCAGGAGGCTCACCTGCGTCATGAAGCCCAGATACGTCAAGAGGTCCAACTACGCCAAGAAGCACAGCTGCGTCAAGAAGCGCAGCTCCGTCAGGAGGCCCAGCTTCGCCATGAGGCTCAAATGCGTCAAGAGGCTCAGCTACGTCATGAGTCCCAACTCTGCCAGGATGGCCATCAGCCGCAACGGGTCCAGGAGGGTCACTGGGATGAAGCAGGGGAGCTGCGCAGGCAGCTAGAGCAGTTGCAGGCTGCATTACGGCTAGAGCGGCAACAACGGGAACGTCAGGCCCTCAACTTTGACCAGGAACGACACACCTGGCAGGACGAGAAGGAACGGGTTTTGAAATACCAGGCGCAGCTGCAGCTCAGCTATGTGGAAACGCTGCAGAAGAACCAGGCCTTGGAAAAACGTATGAGCCAGCTGGGAGCTAAACAAACAACAACAACCACCACCACCACCACTGTTACCACTACCACAGCTACTTCTCCCACCTCCTCCAATTCTCCACCTCCACCACCAGCCCTCTCAACTCTGTCTCCTCAGCCCCCGCTCTCTCTCCCTGGCCCTATCGCCCTCACCCTCTCCCCACCTTGTGAAGACCAAAAGGGCCCTCCTTCCCTGCACCAGCTTGCCCCTCCCTGGGCTGGACCCTCACGCCTGGAGAGGATTGAGTCAACTGAGATATAGAGACAGCTCTCCATTTACTACATTCATAGTGACCAAGGCCTCTCACACAAAGCCACATACAGTAGAAAAACATTTCAGTCTACAATAGAATAAATCAGTACAGTCTGACATACTTTTCACAGCAACCACAGACACAAAACAGCAACAGGAGCTGACTGTAAAAATGCAACAGAAACAAGGTCATTTGAACAGGAACTTAACTTCATTAATCATTATCAATAATTTTTCAAGCTCCTAAGCAGCCTTTCTATCACTAGTTGCACATTGCAACAATCTACATGTGTTCATGAAAAGTGTGCCACACTAACAAATGGCAGAAAAACAAAATATTAAATGACAGTGTTTAGGTTACAGCACTCAAACACGAGTCATTTAATGCCCGTGCTAGAAAAGGACCAAGACAATCAGGGAAATTGTCAGAAATGATCAACAAGAATATAATGTGGTATTTATTAATTGTAAGTCTGTGTCACTGGTTATGTAAAAGTAGAATTAGTGGTCAGAGTGTGTGATGTTAACATTTTTGGCCAGAGAGCGCCTTACTCCAAGCTGGGAATAGACAGGGGGAGAAAAATCATCATTTTCAGCGCTTTAATTATGATCTGAGCAAATCAGTCAAACAGCATTGTTACATATGGCTGGCCTATTTCATTTAAATCCCAGCAGATATTGACGTCAAATATCACACAGACTGATTCTGTTTTTTCAAGTCATTTCATGCACAGGGTCCATACATGACCCATTTAAACACATTACAGAGTTTATATTTTCTACAAATTGAATTTAAAGAGATATGTTTAGCAGATAATCAGCCCCAACTGAAGGTTGAACAAGTTTTAGGATGTTTTAGGATGTAGGAGAACATTCACCTTCACTCCAGTAGCCCTGCGGTGACTAAAAAAATTGAACACCAGGGGTCATTAGAGAGCTTTCACACTCAATTTGTTTCCTCCTTAAACTGCAAGCAGATGATGTGAATGGAGGCACACAATTTGAATTTGGTTATTATGACAATTGTGTCATTCACAGCCACGAAATCTGTCAAAGCAGTACTTAAACCCCAAAGTGAAAAAATTTTATAGAATGTATGATAAACTAGAAAGAAATACTTATAATAGTTATAGATTGTACATTTTTGTGTACGAGAGAGAGAGTGTGTGCAAGCGAGTGTGTGCATGTGTGTAAACATATGAAGAGGCTTCAGCTTATGAGACTGAGGATAGAGGGACTAGTGGCAATAGAGCAAGTGAAGATATATTATAAGCAAAAGGGGGTTTTCTCTACAGTAAAATGTACATCAACGCTTGTGAGACTTACATTTCAAACTGAGGGAGTGTGTATATCCTGGAAAGTCTCCTGTATATTTCATTTAGGGGATAAAGCAGGGGATAAGGAAGCAGAAAAAAAAAATGAGAAGAGTGGAGACTCTGCCTCTTCAAAGGGAGAATTCAGGCTAACTGCACTACGTAGTGTCCCACACACAAGTCATGATGTACAGTAGACTCAGATGTGAATATCATGGCTTTTATATGTGTTGTTTATGCCAGCATACAAAGATGTTGCTCAAGAATATTAACTTATCTCTAAGGTATTATATAGTATTATCATCTTTATTACTGTTATTATATTATGGTGAACTGACAGAGAAAAAAATATGTGCCATTTGAGCTTTCCTTTATGTGTTTTTGTTTTTTGTTTTTTAAACTGTGTAGACAGCCTATCGGCCTACCATGGTGCAATCATAGCAACCCTGTCCAAAAATGATGTTCCTTTTGATGTAGGTGATAAATGTAGTTACAGTATTGCATTGTTTAGAGAACAAAATGCTACTGATTTTATACATATTTCCAATTTATTGTTTGCATTTATGTTACTAGTACTGCTCTGGCTTGATTAAAACCCACCCCTTTGTTAAAATTCAGCAGAACTAATAAAGATATGTGAATAATTCAACACTTTTTGCTCGTTAGTTGTCCTTGTGTTTAAGACTAAATATTTGATTTTGGAAATCAACTTTGGAAAATATGACCAGAAGAAATATTTGAAGTCCCTGAAATAGTGCAATATGATATTGTTATTATTATTACATGGGTGGTGATTAGCACCTCAGAGCAAGAAGATCCCGTGTTTGAATACAGGCAGGGATGAGTTTGGATGTTCTCCCTCTCTATGCCAGCACAGGTTCTGACATGCACATTAGGCTCCAGCCCCCCAACCCCACCTACCACCCCAGTGACCCTGAATTGGATAAGCAGAAGAAAACAAGTGGATAGGAATTATTACACTGTCTCTTATGACAGTGTTTCCAGGCATCGGTAATTAAATTATTTACAGAGTTAAAAAAAAAAATCACCCTTTTTTTCTATACACTTCTAAAAACCTCAGATCAACAAAAACATAAAACATACTAAAAATCTCATCTTGTAATGTACTGTAAGTATTAGCAGTGACAGTCCAGAGTCACCAGATCTTAGTCCAATAAAGCACTATTGGAATGTGGTGGAATGGGAGATTTGCATCATAGACATGCAGCTGACAAATCTGCAGCAGATGTGTGATGCTAACATGTCTATATGGACTAAAATCTCTGAGGAATGTTTCCAGCACCTTGTTAAATCTACACCACAAAGAACTAAGGCATCTCTAAAAACAAAAGTCCAACCCAGTACTAGCAAGGTGTACCTAATGAAGTGGCCAGTGAATGTCTGTTTTAGTGTTGCAGTGTATTTTTTCACAGAATATGTTTTGAACATAAGACCTTAATCTGCAACATAAAGCAGACAGAAATTGTCAGAATATATAGAAGCACAATGTAAATTTACTCAATAATAGAGCCAGTGTATCCCATCTTACAGAATAAAGATACTGTAAGATCTGAAATTAAATTACTGAAATGTATAATAGTGAGCAAAAAATAACAGCCCTCAAACAAAAGAAGTCCGGGTTCATCCCTCTGAACACCATGTACCTAACTGAAACATCCTTGAAATGAAGTAGGCTGCAGCTTTTATAGACGAATAACCCAGCTGACCTTCATATATGGAGGACGCAATACAATATACATCTCTGAAAGGGACGAGATGGACACAATGAATTTTTAGATGTAAAATGCAGAGGCTTTGCCATTATCATTTAATGGGTATAAGGTGAAAATTTTTTATTACAGCATACCACCATGAAAGTTCCCGGCTGATTATTTACATTACAACAAATATTTTTGTGTATAAGTTTTCTGATATTTTATGTCTAAATAAACAATTAATAAGTGTTATCTATGTTTAAATTTGCATTTTTTCCCCCCAAAGCTGGAATCTGAAGATTAAACAACACTAGTTGTAAAATTCTTGTTTCTTTTTGTTAACACATTCGAGTTGAAGGTTTTTTACAGAGAGGATTTTGGATGTCTCCATTCATCACCCCATGAAAATATGAATTTTTAATTTCTTTTTAGGAATAAAAACTTAATTGAATCAGTCTATAAATTATATTGAACATCCACATTAAAAAAAAAGAAAAAATATATAATACAAATATAAATGAGAAATAAAAGTGGAAGACTATATGTGTGTGTATATATGGACATGTAAAGCAATCAAAAACTATATCAAGTCTGTTTTTATGCAGTCTACTTAAAAGCTGTTGCACCAATAGACGATATTCTTTGTTGACAAAAACAAAGTGTGTTCCTTCCAGGGTGCCGTAGCTGAGCCGGCTAAGCTATGTAGCTATTGTGGCTAATACCAGAGAATTGGTAATAGCTTTTTTTTCTTATGTTGTTTAGAGACGCAAAATAAAGGCTCAAAGCAGGCAAGTGTCCGCGACTAAGCAAATTAAACGTTGTTTGTTAAATTTGCTAAGGTAATTAATACCGTTAGTGCCGCATAGCTTTAAAACTATTAGCTTATCGTTAGCTGTTGGCTAGAATAAAGCTGCATTTTACTCTACATGTAACCGAGTAGTTTCATTGCTGAGACTTAGCTATTTGTTTAACTTAGTTAAAGCTGCAACGGTACTGTTGTCATTGTCCCTGAAATTGAACTTCATTCATTAGTAGTTTTATCTTAAAAATATCATAAAGTAGAGAAAAGGAGGCGATGTTCTCAGTTTAGTTGTTTTATCTACCCGAAACAGAGACATACATTTAGCTATTTTAAATCATAGCCTGAAATCAGAACAAGTGGTGATGGAAACATTTTTATGGAGAAGTATAGAGAAGGTCAGAAGGAGCTGCACTGTGTATTTGTGGCTCTATATTGTCTTCATGGACTACGATGTTCGGAGAAGATTGGAAGTGAGTATATCGGAGGGACAGCTCAGGTTGAGTGGTTTGGAGACAAAGTTAGAGAGGCGAGGCTGAGATTGTTTGGACGTGTGCAGAGGAGGGATAGTGGCTCAGTTGGACAAAGGATGTTGAAGATGAAGCTGTCCGCAGGAGCAAAAGACTGTAAAGAAGGTTCATGGATGTAGTAAAGGAGAGCGTGCAGAGGGTTGGTGTGACAGTGAAGGATGCTAGGTAGAGGATGAGATGGAGGCAGATAATCCACCGTGGCGACCCCTAAAGGGAGCAGTTGAAAGAAGAAAAATAATTGTTTGGCTTTCCCTGTAATAAATTAGTTAACTGGTTAATCATATATGTCACTGTTAACTGACTGATCATTTCAGCTCTATCTTGGAGGCAGTCATAGAATTGAATTGCATGGACAGTTTATTTTCTGTATTGAATTTTATTGAAATACAGATCAAACATAAGTTGATGTCAGTGTCTTTCCTTTTCATCATTATAATACTTTATGCATAATAATATTGTAAGATCTCATCTCCTTGAACACATTGAGAGTAGGCCTGCACATATGAGGGAGGACAATCTGCAGTAACGTTGTTGGGTACTGCAGTGACCTATGACTTTTTTCTTTATCTAGATGTGTTGCTAATATTTATTTCAAATATTTAATAGCCTGTGCTTAGAGAACAAGCATGGGGCTATTTTGGCCTGCAAGGTCTAATGTTCACATGTTTATTGTTAGTGCATGTAAAGTTCAGGCTCTCTTTTGCAAAATGTTCATATGATTAAAATATAGGCTCAGCTCAGTGTTGAAAATGGTCCTTGAGAAGTGATTGTGAGCTAGAAGTGTAAACATATTGTCGGTGTTCATCAGCTGTATTCACTGAATGGGTCATTTTACCATAACCTATAAGTTTGCTGTAAGTGAAGCCAGAAAACATCTATGATTACAAACTGTTTCTTTTTGCAGGTTGGAGAGTATGGTTGTGAATCTCTGCTTGCCACACTTTTATACAACAGCTCATTGTAACAAGGTGAGATATATTTTATACACCTAAAGGGTAGAGTTACATGATATGTAACTCAAAATGATGTTTTTTAACTTGTTCAATACTTTCCACAGAGTTTTAATAATTTAAGTACAAAACTGCTACAAAACCCAGGTGGACTATCTTGTGTTTTTACTCCTGGCATAAAAGACAAGCTCCGATTTTCACGAGAG
The DNA here is from genome assembly GCA_030220045.1 of Australoheros facetus. Classification (NCBI taxonomy): domain Eukaryota; kingdom Metazoa; phylum Chordata; class Actinopteri; order Cichliformes; family Cichlidae; genus Australoheros; species Australoheros facetus. The sequence goes on from JASGAU010386682.1 coordinate 10,630, forward strand.
TCCATTCACTGTTTCTTTCAAATAAAGAAAAGGTCCAGTATGTTTTGAGATGAGCTGGAAGAAGTAGCGCAGACAGACGCAAAATGTGTGGGAGACTGAACCGTCACAACCGTCCTTGTGTCCTTTTCATTGGTATTTTTTGATCTGATCATGGCTTTCTTTTTCATCACATTCAGGGGATTAAAAAAGGAACTTTTTAAAACTCCTTATGTACCTTATTTATGTCTAAATAATAATCTAAATAATTATTTATGTCTAAATAAGCCTAATGCAGAGGCCCTGGTTTGAAACTGCTCCGAGGCCATTTGCTGCATGTCTTTCCCCTTCATCTTTCTGCCAACTTTCCTGTCTTCTTTCCACTGTCCTATCAAATAAAGGCAAAAAAAAAAACAACCCAAAAAACAATATATACATTATTGTAATATAATATAACTTTTCTCTGTACATTTTCAATTCCAAGCTTTCACTCAAAAACATTAATACTATGTTATTTTTCCTCTGCAGCTGTGTGCAGATGGCTATGATGTCACAAACCTTGTATCGGCCGACCCTGCTCTCCGGAGGCGGGGTTTCAAGCTGGAGTATTTCCTTCGCCCACCTGTACAGGTGAGATTTCTCTGTGATACTTTAGAAGACTGACATCATTTTCATCTCTGTAGCTTCATGTTTATCACACAGACACAAGACTGGTATCAATCTTCTTATTTAACTCTCTTATTTAAATTTTCAAAGTGTGTCATTAAGTGATATGTACCAGTAGTACCAGTTTTTGTTACTGACTGTTTTCAATTCTGAAAAGCTCTGCAAACATTAATTATGTAGAGGATTATGTATCCTGTTCAGTGCCATCAACAATGACTATGCAAGTAAAATTTTTCCTTTTATTCTCAAATCTGCTCCAGAATATTTTAGGTCTACAGCATATGTTATCATGGCGATGTACCCCAGTTAGAAGTGAACTGTTTCCATTATACTGAAGACCCAGGGTTAACCCTGAAGTGATCTGGATAAGCCCAATTACTGCTTCATAGTACAGACCTCTGTATATCAGCCACTGTGGTGTCAGACAACAGTCGTGTTCACGGTGTTACACACAGAAACTAAACGAGAACTAAGCTTGAGCTTGGTCACTTGTGCAAAAGGATTCGTGATATAAGTTAAAATGTGGTGAAAGGAGTTACTCTAATTTTTTGACGTTATCTCAGATTTTAACCATAGATTTTAACCAGTGATGATAATTTTAGCAGTTAGCCTAATTAACATGAGTTGAAAAGGGTGTGAGGACCCATGCATCTCTCAGCAATTGTTGTTCTAAATTCCAGATGACGTGTGGGATATGGCATAAGACTTTTTCAGGTCTCATTCTGTGTGTACATCATGTGTATAAATTAAACTCCTGGTTTGCAGGCCACTGTCTCACTCTGTGACTCACCTTATAACTCACTTGTATAATACTCACTTTACAGAGAACGGGCAGCTGCTTCGCATATCGCTGTTATATAATCACCAAAACTTCTCTTAAAACGTGTTAGCAAAAATGTATTCTGTTGTGTTCTGTAATGATGGGGAAAAAAAGCATCTTCCTGTACCTTTAAAGATACCTTAGCTAAAATATGTTTTTTGAAAATGAACTGTAAATGTGTAATAAGGGCTCTCAAAAATATAGTATTTATGTGCTTCAGTATAAAAAGTGGGGACAATTACTTGAACCATACTAATATGTTCATACCTGTAACTAACACATTTTTCTTCTATTCTCTTAGGTGACCTTGAAGTTTGGCTTCCAGGTGGAGCTGTGTAGGGTGGATGTGGAGCTGTGGCCCTTGGGTATGGACCGAGGACAGGCCTGCAGGAGACTGGAGATTAGCACCAATTCTGATTCACTATCTTCCACAGGCACCAAAGATTTTCAGCAGATACAGATGAAGTTGAAAGGTCAGAATGCACCAAACAGAAAAGATCTTCAAAACCATGAGAGTAAATCTTGGCAGAGTAATGGCCACCAGTGGAGTGTTCAGGCCCAACAGTGGGGTGAAAAGGCCCAGAGTGAACCTCAGCAAAGAGGCCATGTGTTCAAATGTCAGTCAAACCCTGAATCCAGCAGTTCTGAGCCAGAGTTTAAACTAGTAGCTCGTTGCGAACTAAAGGAAGAAACCAAAGTCTGTTTCACACATTTGAATTTTTGCCCCAGGGCCCCGTTCTTGTCCCCACCTCCTCCACAGCCTGCGAACTGTCAGCAAGAGGAGCTGTGGAGCCGAGGTTTCCTCTCACTCGGGGCTGTGACGCAGCTCCGCGTGACCGTGCCTTGTGGTGGTGCAGCATCTTCTCTGGGGCTGAAATCTTTGGCTGTATGGGGACAACCTGCCCGCAGCTGCCCTGCAGAAGAAGTGGAGCGCATCAAAAAAGTCCACGAGGCCAGTAAAAGACAGCAACCTGCATTTTTTGCACCCGCTATCAGACAAAGCAAGCAACCACTGGAAGAATCTCCAAGGTATGTGCAGTTTTTGTTAATCATTGCTTGAAGATTTAAGCACAAGTGGTAGAACTAATTATCAAGCTGTCACATTGCTGTCTCTACCCCCCTTACTACTTAAGTTGGGTTTTATAGATTATATCAAAATAAAATATTGATAAATATGTGCTGGGTTTTCTTTGACTATGGTAGGCATTCCATCCCAGAAGAATTCCTTGATCCGATTACACAGGAAGTGATGACGCTACCTATGCTGCTGCCCAGTGGTGTGTCAGTGGACAACTCCACTCTGGAAGAGTACCAAAAGAGGGAAGCCACTTGGGGTCGATCCCCAAATGACCCTTTCACTGGTGTACCGTTCACTTCAACCTTCTGTCCTCTTCCTAATCCCCAACTGAAAAGTCGCATTGACCACTTCCTGTTGCAGAAAGGGATGATGAGGAGGGATGGGATGTTGGGGCGAGGAGACTCAGGAGAGAATCCACAGGCCTCAAGACTTCTAGTCTCTGAAGTACATGAACAGTCTCAGAGCTCTCTGTGCCTCACTAAAAGCTCAAACAGTGCTGCTGCTGAGTATAATGCTGACACAAGCAACACAAACAGGACTGTGAAAACAGATGCTGAATCAGAAGCTTCATCAGATAATAAGAATCACACATCTAATGCTGAGCCTTTAAGTACAAATAGTAAATCAGCATTAAACAGGAGAAAGAAACAAGATCTAAGTGAGATTTACAAAGAATCAACAGACACGTTGACAGCTGAGAGGCACCTCCAATCAAAAAAACAAAAAAGTGATGCAGATTCAGGTGAGTATGACATGTAAATGTGTAAAACACATTGCTGTCGTTTTCTGTTTAACTTCTCTGTTGCTTCTTCATGGTGCATCTTTAGTCCCCAGCTGCAGCTCTCATGAACAGCGTTTGTCAGCTAGTCTGGATGAGGCCCTCTTCTCAGCCTTGCAGGGCCGGCCCTCCTTCACTTCAAATTTGCACCAGCAGAAGCGGGTTAATCCTGACTCTGAAAGACTGAACACCACCCAACAGAATTCAGGTGTCCCAAGCAGTTCTACAGGTAGGATATGTCTCTTCTGATACACTTGAGTCAATACTATTCCCAAAATATATGACTGTTGAAAAGACATCCAAAAAAGTTCTTTAGAATGCTTGCATGGCTTGTAGTTAATTTTGTTTCAGGCCAGTTAGAAATAAAACAAGGACATTTCTGTGACCACTTCAGCAGGACAGTCCAAATCGCTGATGCTCATATCTGTTCTGAATAAGTTCCAGACACTTATAATTTTATATAAATACATTGGAGGGAAAAAAAAACTTGAAAACACAAACCTTGAGCCTGTTTTCAAGTTTAAAACATCACTGAAGAGCGAGAAATGCAAGTGCGGCTTTCATTCTAAATTATTTTGTAATGTAAGAAGCATATTTTTATTGTTTCCCTCATGATCATTGCCACAAAATATAAAACAACCGTGGTGTTAACTTCTCAGAGTGCTATCATGCTTTCGCTTTCAGTACTCAACTAAAATGTTTTAGCATCCAAAGAGTAATAAGTCAAACTGGGCTTCATAGATTAGATTTATTGCCTCAGTAGTATCTGAAACAGTCATAAACATGCACATTCTGGGAAATGCGGGAAACCAGAAACTTTTACTACAAGCACAAGCAAACTCCTCAAATGCTCTACAAAATATACACGCATGTATGTTTATACACAGTAATATATCATTTAAGACAGTGAGTTTGAGTAACTTGTTGGAGTACAGTAAACACTACTTTAACCAACATTTGAAGCCTTAACATGAACACTCAACAGAAAACATCAATCGCTGCAGAAGCTTCCATCATAGTAACTTTTTGCTAGCATCACACAAATTGCTCATGCACGACCATCCAGGTTTAAAGACAGCACAACTCAAATGACTATTAAAACACTCCTAAGTTAATGATCTTAATATAACATCAAGAGTGGAATGAGTCTTTGCGCTTGGAAGTCCAGAACTGCTCATGATTAAAATAAATATATTCACAGTATTAATTAAGAAGTATGCTGGAAAAAGTACAGGAAACTCAAGTGTAAGCATTAAACTTAAAAGGCTGTATTTAAAGTTCATTTATCTGAATTTAAGTGACTTTTTTTCTTCTCACCCTCACCTTTGTTTAATAGGTGAGAAGATGTGCTCTGCGTGTTCCTGTTCAGTCTCTGTTTACTCCTCGGCATCATCCATCTACCGTCTAAGCTGTGGTCACTTGCTCTGCCGTGCCTGCCTGCAGAAGGAATCCAGCTCACTGAAGTCTGCCACTTCATCCACATCCAATCATATAGTATGCCCAACCTGCCGACGTCCCACCCCACGTGCTCTCATCACACGTGTGCATCACTAACAGATAGCAGCTGACGTCTGTAAAGGGAAGACATGATTGTTTTCCAGATGTTTAAATAAAAAATACATTTACATTTGGAAATATGGATTCTATTTATGGACTGTTCACTTTGCTTGGTGCGGCCTCTAACATCTTTGTGCTGTATGTCTGATATTTGTCACATAATAACTGCTGTGCAGGTAAATTATAAATTGTCTTCACAACCACTCCTTTTATATTATCTGTTTCTCATTTGTCATTTTATTGCATTATTTTGTATATTTTTGGATTTTCGTTCACGTGGATTAAAGGTACCTCAGGTCTAGCGATGGATTGCATTTCTTCAAATCTTCTTGCACTCGTCACAAAATCAGATCACACAGGCCTGTTTTATTAATGTCCACAGTTGAGGAAAGGACATCTCTGAAAGCAAAGACCTTTGCAAATAGTGTAAAAAATATACTGTCAAAAAAGTCCTGTTCTTTATCTCCTCCACCTCCTCTTCCTTTCTGAACCTTTTCATCGACCGCTGAAGTGTACTTGCAACCTTGGTTCGGCAGTCTTTGTGCAGATGCTCTCTGTGCAGATGTTTCACTAAGTACATAGAAAAGGTTCGGGGACAGAAGGAAGAGACCAGAAAAATTTAAGTGGGAATTGAGTCGAACCAAGGTTATATGTTCATTGTGAAGAAAGAGACGGTGTCGTGTTCAGCTGACCTCCTGATGTCACGTCTTTGTCCTCATCTCTCTCCCTTGCCTTGTTTTGCTGTCTTAAATGGGTATACGCAAGCAGAAATTGTAATGATAACTTCCAGACACATCATGTACTAGTTTTTAAACATATTTATCTGTGATAACAACAATAACCTTTATGTTGGTATTTCAGGCCGTAAAAAATACTGACACACTAGATTATTTATGGTTTCAGGCTTCCTTTTAAGGAGCAGTGTTACATTAGGAACTCCAAATTTGAACAGTGTCTTTCAGCAAAGGCTGCTAGTCCTTCTTGCCCACCTGTTCTTTTTCTACCCTCTTAACTCTTCATGCTAATTACCTTTTATAAGCCTGAGTTATTATTCACAGAAGGGTTAAACAGAGAAATGTGAGGCAAACAGTACTGAGTTGGGCTTCACGATCAAAAATAGCACAATCTGTATGTTGCTTTCCTTGACAACATTAAGCTTAATCAAGGTCGTGATCCTGTATCCGCTCGGTAACAGAAAAGACTGGAGTCAGTTCTGCATGTGAAATGAAGACCTCAGCTTCACTGTTTCAGATACAAGTGGTAGTTAAAGCATTTAAATGATACTAAATCAGACTATATTAGTCAAAGTCACTGATTGAATTTATTCAGCCACATGACAAAAAGTTTGCTCGTGTTCAAAATTTTTATTGTTTGTAAAATTTTCATTTATACAGTTTACTGTCAGTATCAGTACATTTCTGTGGAGGACTAAAAATGCCATCATTATAAATAAGCACATGACTTCATAGATAATTATGCCAATAAATGCACAAGGTTTTTTCACTCAGAGAACTGCCGCTCTCTTTTTCAGATCATTCTCTGTAAAACCTAGAGATGGTTGTGCACCAACAACCATACCACATTCAAAATCGCCTTTCTTTCTCATTCAAATGCACAGTTTAAACTCCAGCAGGTTATCTTGACCATGTCTGCATGCCTAAATGCACTGAGTTGCTGCCATGTGATTGGCCAGTTAAATATTTGTGTTAATGAGAAACTGAACAGGTGTATCTAATCAAGTGTCCAGTAAGTTTATACCTGTAAGTAAGCCTGGATACTTTTGTGGAAGAAGAGCGTGATGTTGATCAACCAACACGAAGAAGTTGACCCCGTGACAGCTGCAAAATGGAGCAGAAATGGCCAAGAAATGTAAAATTAAAATACAGAAAATTGAGTCAAAATAAATTAATACATTAAACATGAGAGTATTTTTAGTATATATATATATATATATAATGCATGTAACAGCATTTAAATTTATTCTCTGAGTCTTATGTATTGCCCTACTTTTGATTATGGCAGTTTAGGTCCTCCATATGGTTCTGTTTGTGATTGTTTGAAAGTATTTTCTGTAAAACTTTAACATTTATAGCACTGTAATGTTTAATAAGATAACATTTTGGATTCATTGAGAGATCAGCTTTGAATGCTGTCATTCTAATTAAAGAGCTCCTCCGCACCTTAACCTGCAGCCTCTGATGCTCAGTTCTGACATTTGTCATTTAACTGTTGATTAACATAACAACAGCTAATAGGAGAGATGCAACCCTGAGCATGCAACAAGACGCTGAATGGAATAATCAAGCTATAATATGTTTATTTGAAATGCTACTCTGGTTAAGTTCATTACACCCACTAGTTTTACATTAAGTCTGGAACATAATTTGCGTGACCTCTGTTGTCATGATGCTAGCACATTTGTCTTAATCTAAAAGCAAAAACTTCACACTACAGTGATGAACTGTGCATGATCATTAAATGTTCTTCATTATTGCCCTCATTGCGGTTAATTTAGGCTAATAAATTGTTCACAAACTCTAATTAGTTGTTCATGTTTTGCCGTTTTTTGTGTGTCAGTCAAAGCGGGGGGCGAAATTATTCAGGACAGTTATTACAAATAGGCGCAGTGCTGAATACAGAAATTGTATCTTCTGCTGTCCTTTCTGTTTTTTGTGTAGATTTGTTAGATGGCACACATCCGATGCAGAGCCACATCTGAGGCGACCTCTCGCGCACACGTGGCGCGCACGCCGGTGGCCTTCGGGCGCGCATCCCGGCTGAGAGAGCGCAACGGGTACGACAGTGACGTCAGGAATCAATCCTTTGTCAAACATGTCCATCTGCTTATAAGTGAGAAATGACCGAGATATCAGACAGTTATCCACACCGGCGGAGGACACACAGGTGCAGCGCGACGCTCACTCCAATCCGACAGCGATGCCTCACTCCTTGTTCCCCATGTGCGTCCTGGGACTCCTCGCCCTCTCCTCCGCCTGCTACATCCAGAACTGCCCCCGAGGAGGGAAACGAGCGCTGCCTGAGACTGGGATCAGACAAGTGAGGAATGTTCTTTCTGCCTTCTGCTGAGATAACATGCTTGACCCTCTTATTTTTGAACTGGCTAAGTGTTTGATTTTAAACTACCGTTACTCTTTAATATTAAATATAATCTCTAGAAAAAAGTAATTAATAGAATTTATGGAGTTCTAGGCAGCCTATAAATGTGGGAAATTTAACGTGCAATGGTTATGGGATCAAAATCTGTTTGATCTACTGGTCTGGGCTCAGAAGGACAATCAGGTGATTTTAATAACCAAAGAAATATCAAAGACCAAAATATGTCAGTTATGAAAAGGTTTCAAAAAACAACACACACAAATGGACCCTTTTTAATGGCTTGGATTAAAATTACATATTTAGCTTAACAATGTGGATGTATGCAATCAGTTACTGTAGATTAACAGGAAAGAAGATACACATGACTTATTTCAAGTGGTCATATTGCTGTAATATTCCTATTTTCTAGTACTGAGGCAATATAATGAACATGTGCTGAAGTGAGACTGACGTGAGAATTTATTCAACTAGAATCAATCGTTTAAAGCTAATCAGTATTCGTATTCGTTTCTGTTAGAAGTGATGATATCGCAATCTTTATCAGTGTTGCTTGAATCTGAGAAGAAAAAGTATGTCAAAGTATAATTGGCCCTGTTATATGCACATATCTTTTTTTTAAAGAATGTATGTAATATAATATGTATTTAATAAAATGCCATATAATATTGCCAAAATCTGTCCCATTCTCCTCCAGTGCAAGTCTTGCGGCCCCGGAGATAAGGGCCGCTGCTTTGGCCCCAGTATCTGCTGCGGGGATGGTTTCGGCTGCCTGCTCAGCTCCCCAGAAACAGCTCACTGTGTGGAGGAGAACTACCTGCTCACCCCCTGCCAGGCAGGAGGGAGACCCTGTGGGTCTGAGGGAGGGCACTGCGCTGCTTCAGGACTCTGCTGCAACTCCGGTACAGACTGGTCTGGCTGTATGACATGTTTAGTGGCATCACTTGATTTGTTATGATATGAACTCATTCGTTTCCTTTCCTATTCCATCCCCTCCTTTTCAGAGAGCTGTATGGTGGATGCTGACTGCCTAGGGGAGACAGAGGCCACAGATCCAGTCCACGGCTTTGCAAGAAGCTCACCAACAGAGCTGCTTATGCGTCTTCTGCATGTGGCTGCCAGGGGACAGAATGAGTACTGATACTGTACGTGTGGTCCCTCTGCTGCTCAAGACCTGAAACTGCCACAGAAATAAAGTCCATGTTCCACTATAAGCCTGAAGACCTGAACTCTGAATAAGTCAAAGTTTCTTTGTCCTATTACTGTTTCTGTTAAAGTGTCTTTCTGATTAACTGGGCTACGATGGGGAGAAGAACCATATTAATTGATATGAAAACATTAGATTTCATGTTTGTTCCCTCCTTAAAAATGTACATACTAATGCACATACTGTAAACAAAATTTATTCTCTATAAGAAGACACCTGAGGGGTCCAATTTAAATAAGAGCGATATGGGAGAAAACACTGTAAATAAGTCAGAGATTAAAGACTATGGTTGATACAGACATCCAGGTAAAACAGCAGAATGTCAATGCTTGATCAGTTGCTTCTTGTGTAGTAGAAATATTATTGTATATTAAAAATGGAAGAAACATTACAGAATGTATTACTGCCACAAAAAAAGGCTGCTGTTGTTTCTTCTCATCCCTCATTTATCTGAATGTGTTTGAGTGTGAGAAAGAAACTGAGACTCAAAGGAACCAACACCATCCATCCATCCATCCGCTTATCCTGTTGAGGGTCGCGGGGGGGGGCTGGAGCCTATCCCAGCTGTCATAGGGCGAGAGGCAGGGTACACCCTGAACAGGTCGCCAGCCTGTCGCAGGGCTAACACAGAGAGACAAACA
>JASGAU010386698.1:0-31399 GCA_030220045.1 Australoheros facetus
TCAAGCTCCCAGGCCTCTGGTAGAGGACCCGAGCTTGGAGGGCAAAATAGACCGCCCGTAGGGGCGAGCTGGGATTTTTTTTTTTTTATATATATGTATATGTATGTTTTGATTTTTTTTATTTATTTTTGCTGTTTCAGGGGCTCACATGAATGGAGCAGTATCATTCACGATGTGTGTGTTTCATCGCCTTAAGTGGAAGATGCTACCTCTGTATATTCTGGCACAGCTATTGGGGTCATTTCTGGCAGCAGGGACAATTTATGCTGTCTACTATGGTGAGGAAATGGAACTGTTCCTGTGTTAAAACACACTAAGGTTTCACTTTTAAGGTTGAAAAACAAAAGAGAAAAGTCTCAGGAAGTGAGTTTAGGGGCAATCTAATTCAGCTTGAAAGAATGTGCAGTCATTGAAAGGATAAGTAAAACAAAAGAACGACGTTCCAGAAAGACTTTCTGATGTTTTCCTGCACTACAAACATCTGGAACATATTATGAAGAGGCCCACCAGGTTTCCCCATGGTGTGCAATACTACACCACCATGTGGTGCAAGCGACAAAAGACTTCCAAGAAAAAGCATTTTAAACACAACGTAGAAGACAATACACACACCCCTGGAGGCACTGTTACTGCAGTTATCTTGTTTCCATACAAATACAAAACAAAAAAAAACCCTTATCACTATTATTGTGATTTCTTGGAGTAAAGCAACGGTCGCTATTTATCTTATTCAAACATTTGCAGAAGCCATTCATGACTACTGTGGAGGAAACCTGACTGTGACTGGTGAGAAGGCCACAGCTGGTATCTTTGCCACCTATCCTGCACCATACCTCTCTTTGATGGCTGGATTTTTTGACCAGGTAGCCTTAGAAGTCAAAGTGTTATAGCTACAAATCTCTGTCATCAGACACATTCTGCAAGAACACTTTTCTTTGTTGTATCATTTTTCACACACTTATCTTTCTGGACTGATGTTTGTGCTGTGTGTGTGTGTGTGTGTGCGCGTGGTGAGGTGTTTGGCACAGGGATGCTGCTACTGTGCCTCATGGCTCTATCCGACCAGAAGAACAAACCGATCCCAGCAGAAAGCGAGCCTGCAGCAGTAGGTCTCCTGGTCCTGCTCATTGGCATTTCTCTGGGCAGCAACAGTGGGTATGCCATCAACCCCACCAGAGACTTTGCACCCAGGGTCTTCACTGCCATGGCAGGCTGGGGAACTGATGTGTTCAGGTATACAAGGACATAGTGTTTTCTTTTTTGTTTTGTTTTTTCACTTTAATTAGGTTAAGTAAAAAAAAATAATAAAAAAAAGCAAACAACAAAACAGCTCATTATTATTAAACATATGAAATAACCATTTGCTTTTTTGTGGTTTTCTGGCTTTATCTGTATAGGGCTGGAAATGGGTGGTGGTGGGTGCCTCTAGTTGCTCCCCCCATTGGAGGAGTACTTGGAGCGGGGCTATACAAGGGCTTTGTGGAACTGCATCACTCACACCGCTCTGAACAGGATGGAGAGATGGTGGAAGAGGCTGTCCCTCTTGATAAAGAGATAAACACCTGTGCAAATGTATGCGTGTGACACCCCAACTGTGTTAACAGCTAAGTGTATAGCTGTGTGGACATTAGGATGCAGGTGAAACATTTCATGATGACATTTGCAAATAAGGATGTTTAAATCTAAAATACTTAAATAATTTTTTTTTTACACAATTTCAGAATCAGCTTAAGTCAGGGGTGGGGAATTAATTTTCTCAAGGGGCCACATGAGAAACTGAGACTGTTGTAGAGGGCTGTACCAATGTTAATTTTATCCCTTTATCGACTGCTATTAGTAACAGTAGATGTTACATGTAGGCCCTAATTGTGGCCTCCTGGGAAAATTATGTCCCCACCCCAACTTAAGTTATTTTACTAGAGTTAGTCTAAATGAAAGAGACTGCAATACATATAAAGTATACACTATTACACACTTTGAATCATCATGCAAGCTACTATAAAACTAAAAGGTTTAAGACAAAATGGGGTCATTTTAGAGATGAAAGATTAGCAAAAACACACTCGCTCACTCATGCTCTGTTTTTATTACTGCAATAGCAGCTGATGTAACCTTAGAAGACACCACAAATATCATTCACTTTAATAGTCAACAGGGGGCTACTTCATGACTGTGGAAAAACTTAAGGGTATGCAAAGAAAAGCAAACAGCTCCCATACACTGCAATAAAGATCATGTATCTTTTTGAAAATCAAACACACAGTAGGAGATGACTCCTCGCAGCTTGAGAGGACAGCAGCATAGCCAAATGCAGACATTTTTCTTTTTAGCGTTCCAGTCCACAGCAGCCTAAAGACAAACAGTATGTGTCTTCTACTGCTCCAAAAGTACTTGAACCAAAATTATAGATGTGAGACTGGGTCTGCTGAGCTTTATACTTATAAGAGCCATCCATCCATTTATTTAACTGCTTACCCACTTTATGGCTGGGTGGGGGGTACACGATGGGTAGGCTGCCAGTCTATAGCAGGGCTAAAACGGATTTAGACTTCTGTGGAGAATCTTTGTAGGGTATATGATGTAAACTATGGAAGTGGCTGACACCTGGTGTTTCAGATGCAGTGCCAGCCACAGAAAAGTAGTTGAAAATGCATAAGACGAATCAAAGGTACTGAATAGACCAATTACAATCGATGACTGATGTCGCTGCTTTGACACAACGTGTAGTGTACATCGTAGGGAGGTGTACACCAGGTTAGGGCGTAGGCTAAGTTGTAAGGGTTTCAGAGGGGTTTGCGGTTATGACGTACCTATGGCACAGATTTAACACAGAAGTATAAATCCTGTGAAACAGAGACAGACAACCATTCACACCTATTCACACCTACTGCCAAATTAAGAGTTCAATTAGAATGGAAAATGCTAAAATATACGTCTGACATTCACACGCTCATGATGAATAATCTGAGCAGATGCCATTGTGGACGAGATCAGTGTTCATTTGTGAAGTTTACATTACAGAGCAGCATTCGTGAGGCACTGCAGTGACACAATGATACAAATAGTCCTTTTATAATATAGCATGTGATCTTTTAGGCTTGTCTACACACTTAAGTTGTTTGTTGATAGTGAAGCTCAAAAGCATCTGTTGAGTCCATACAACAGTTTGCAGTAGCATCTGGTATTGCAACCTGTTAAACCTGTCAAACCCCTGTTAGTATTATCAGTTTCAAACTGTAGTTACCGTCATGCAGGGTGTGAATGACATATTAAGTCTTCTTGCTTCCTCAAGGTTTACAGTCACTTAACATAAAGAGATGTGTTATCTACCCATTTCCAAACTTCCTTTACAAATTACATGTTGCATAATAATACTTGTATAATGCATTCATAAATGAGCAGCAACTGAAAAACCCACATAAACTGATGGTGTCTGTTACGGTTACAGCAGTGGTACAATTGTAAAATTGGCTGCTTTGATTTTTTTTTTTTTTAACCATAAGCTGTCAGTAGTGAACACTACATTAGATGAGTAAGTACTGAATCTACACTGATACAACTCACTGTTGATTCAAAGACTAATTTCTGTGGCAACACTTAGCATGAAAAGGTGGATAAAATTCAGGATTCTCCGTGTCTTTCTACATTTATTGAAAGTGTTATTTTTAACCATCTAAGCCAGGTTTGGGGGAAACTGGCATCAGATCCTCAAACCTATAAAGTTTAGAAGCACTTTTGCCTAGTATTATGTCCATATCACCTTTCCACTGTGTCTAGCCAGCAAATACCCTGGCTACATATCAACTCAGTCTATGACAGCATCCATTCATGTCAATCAGCACCAAGTCCAGCTGATGAGGGAATTGCAAAAATGCAGACATGTTGGTCAGACTGACAGTGAAGGTGTCTTCAGCAGAAACGTCTTCATCGTATGGGTACCTTCTCACCGCTTTGCTCCACTTTGTCTTCCCGCATTGCCTTGGGCCTTGGCTGCACCCCCTGAGCTGCACTGTGTTGCCTGCTTCTTCTTGGGGGCAGGGACCTTGGCGTTGCCTTTGAAAGCCTTGGTAGGATCCAGCTTGTTCAGATATAAATCCCCAGCAGGATCTGCCAAGCTGAGCTCACAGTTGAAAGTCAGGGGTTGGTAGAGGGATGCCCACTGCTGCAGTGGGAAACAGGATAAAGATAACTGAAGATAATCTATGTAGGTATGTGGACAAAAATACATATGAAAAAAAAAACAAAAATGTGTCAGTAATCTAAAAGAGAGATTTCAGAATGCTACTTTATTTACTCATTGGCCCAGCAATGGTACATCTGTTCTGTCTGGAATATATGGTACCGAGTATATTCATGTAAATGACCAGTCTGCATTTCTTCTGTTTGAGATTTTGTGATGAAACCCATTTATGCTTTGTTTAAAACAGTGTTAAATCTGCCAGTATTGTAGTATAGTGTAAACAAAACATACTGAATAAAATCTATTTATATATGTGCAATGACTTCACATGTTGTTAATAATATCACTAAATATTAAAAATGCCATTTGCTACCTTAGCCTGGGGGCTGGGGCCATATGGGGTGAAAAGATACTGCCACTCAGGCAGACCGAGGTGGGTTATCATCAGTCGGTAGTAAGAGGTGAAGGTTGTGGTCAGAAAATGCCAGCACAGAGAGCGGTCGAGGAACCATATTTCACTCTTCTGAGCAACCACACCTGGAAAATAGCAAGGACAATAGCTTAAGGAAGCAAAACTGTTTTTAAATGTTAAATATACTTGTTTTTTATTATTATTATTATTATTATTACTTAAATTTCTGAGAGATACAATATGCAAATAGAGCACCTGGAGTGCAGTTTTTGTAGACTAGGCACACTTTGCCATTCCCACCACAGGAATCCAGCTCGAAGATGCGACTCCGGGAGTCAAAATGAGGCGCAGCGGGCACATGCGGTGACCCTGATAGATAGCATTAATGAATCTTGAATAAATATTTACCGTCCAATCTAGAGCTCATTCATTAGCCTGCTTTCTGCACAACTGAGCACACGTACTGTAAACAAACATAATTGAACCTGACATGTTGTAATTGAGGATCTCACATGAGGATCCAGCAGGTGAATTTTACCACTTTCTGTGCTGCTCTCCTCCCAGTCTAGGTCAGCGAGTGAGGGCGCGTTGGGCAGAGAGAAAAGTGATACGGGTTGGAGCAGCGGGCACAGTCTGGTCACACTATTAATCATCATGCAACCCAAGGGAACACACTCACCTGAAAGACAAGCACATCCACACAGTTTAGGGCTGTGTGCCAAGAGGAGCAGAGAAGCTCCAGTCCCACTTTCATTAACAGTGTTACTCTAACAACAATACATAATAAATAATAATAAAACAGACTTTTTTGAGACTGTGACTGCACACTGATCACATGAGGAAACCTACTGTCTAATTTAACGCTCCAAGTCAGTGTAAAGCCATCAGTTGTCAGATAGAAATCTCGCAGGTCCTCTGGTAAAATACACGTGTTTTTCTGGGAAATACACACAAAAGATGCATAACGCATGACAACAGCATGATGCCATATCAAAATGCTTCTTTTTTTTTCTTTTCACCTGCTCCCATGAAAGCAAACCCCTCTTCTCTGCAGGCTCCCTTTCTGCGAAACGCACATCCACCACACCAGGCATGTTCTCTGCCCCAACAAGCACAAGTTCATGACATTTATTAAAATCTATTTTTCCACAATGCTTCAATGCTTTGCTAGCTAACGCGCTCGTTTCAATGCAAAGACCATAATACACACCGAGTATTCGAGTGATGCCAAGCGTCAGCCTCTCAGCAACCTTGAACGCTACGCTCTCCTTTGTTTCGTCCATTTGGATGATTTCGATCATAAATGTGCACAAAAGCCGGGTTGCATCCTTTGCAGACCTCCGAAGCGCATCCTTCACCGTGCTCCAAATAGCTCAGCTGCAGTCTCACACGACGGGAGAAGTGACGCAAAACGGACACACATTTAGGCCAATAGAAAGCCACTGTTCTACAACGTAACCAATCAGATATTCAGTTGTAAGAGAAAGGCGTGACATCATTCCTTAGCAACGCTTGGCTCCCTGGGAGTGGTGGCGGTTGATTCAACATGGCGGCAGCATCGGAAAGGAGTGAAAATTCGGGGATATTTTGGATGAATAGCGGTATATTAACTTTTACTGAGCTACATTAACTTTATTCACCGCTTCACAGTTGTATAAATCTTATATTAAGCTGTAAAAGTTTCCGAAGGAGCGTTACAGTGTTACTTTTGTGTCAGTACTGGAAAGTTGTTTTCTCTGAGGAAGTGAGACAGCTTGTAGCTAATCATAGTTGAGTCAAAGATTGCTTAACTTCGCACTTATTTCAAGATAAGTTGACTTTGGATAGTTTATTATTCACCTTAAGTTTAGAGGTAACGGTATTCATGCTTCCTGGTTCTATCAACCAGGCCTGTTAGGTCTCCTAATGCGAAACAGAGTAAAAAACATCTGCAGCTTTTTGATTTGCATGTTAATTTAAGTGCCTCCATCCTGTTCCTGTTTGTCACCCTCACAGTGTCAGATGATGAACAGCCTTTGGTGTTTATTCCTGGTGAGTCCAGTGGTGAGCAGTTTCTGAAAACTGTAAGACTTGTATGTATCATATCAAATAGCATCCGCTTCTTGTCCTTAACGTGTTTTCTTCTAAACTGCCGCAGGGGTGGACGGAGAGGTGAAGAGTCAGGCCCCTTTTAACCTGAGACCAGTCAGCAGCAGGGCATCTAAGAAAAGAGGCAACAAGATGGGAATGAAGGGTACTTCTGACTGTAAAAAACAGGCCACACAAAGAACAGAAGTCAAAAAGCAGAACCACTTACAAAGTGATCACTCAGGGGCTTATACTAAGGAAAAAGTGTCTGTCCACCACAATGCTGCTGTGATGACGCCTCAAACCCTTTCCTCAGATACTTTCCTCCCTGTCTCACAGGTATACCAGAATTTTTTCCCACTTTTCCCTCAGTGGGTGAAATTTTTGATTACATGGTAATATCTAATACAATGTTTTTGTGTTAATATAGTTCATTTATAGTCTTACTGACAACAGAAATAAACTCACTGGCCACTTTATTAGTAACACCTTGCTAGTACTGGGTTGAACACCATTTTGCCTTCAAAACTGCCTTAAGTTTTCATGGCACAGATTCAACAAGGTGCTGGAAACTTTCATCAGAGATGATTGAGATGGTTGTGTTTGAAAATCCCAGTAGATCAGCATGTTCTGAAATACTCATACTAGCCCATCTGGCAGCAACAATCATGTCTTTCAAAGTCACTTAAATCACCTTTCTTCCCCATTCTGATGCTTGGTTTGAACTTCGGCAGGTCTTGATGATGTCGTCATGCCTAAATGCACAGAGTTGCTGTGATGGGATTGGCTGATTGGATATTTGCATTAACAAGCAGTTGAACAGGTGTGCCTAATAAAGTGGCCTGTGAGTGTTTATAAACAGTAGTACTACTGTTTATTAATGAATCTGTATTATATATAATAATAAAGATATTCATTTATTATTCATATATCTGTATATAACTTAACTGTTACTCTCATATTCTCACAGGTAATTTCTGAAATCAGCAAAGCTAAGAGTGAGGTCTGTTTGAAAGACCTTTGTCCTGAAGATAAGCGACGAATTGCAAACCTCATTGAAGAACTAGCTAGGTATTCGACAAGACAGTATTCAAGGAATGAAACAATTATTTTGACAGAAATTAAAATAGTTATTTTTTTCCTCCTGTATCTTTCCTCCTTTTGGAGTCTATAATATATATTTTACCTCTTTTTTTCCCCCCTGGTTCTCCAGAGTGAGCGAGGAGAAAGAAGAGTCGGTGCAGCGTCTGAAAGACGAACAGGGAAATTTTGAACGCAAGATTCAGCAGCTTGAGGAACAGAACCTGTTCATAGCACAGGAAAGGGAAAGTATCCTTTCAAAATAAACAAATGCTGCAGTGAGTTAGACTGCTTTTTCCAGTGGGCTGTTTGAGGTGACCTTTTTTAAAGTGAAATGATAGGACTGTTGTGCTGTTGCAAACAGCTGCATCAGTGTATGTTTCACAATGAATGAAAGCAGATCAGGTCATCTAGTTCTGTTTGAATATTCATCAGACAACTTGCCTTTATTTAATGATGTTTGAACTGTTTGGAACACGTGTCATCACATAATGCTATTGAAAAGGCAATGAAGGAATTGTGCTAAAGCTGAGTTAAATTTTTTAAAAATATTTAAGAAAATAAGTCTTTCAGGGGAGCTCGGTTGCACAGTGCTTGACACTGCTGCTTCACAGTAAGAAGGCTCTGGGTTTGAATCATGCCTGGACCTTTCTGTGTGGAGTTTGCATGTTCTTCACATGTTTGCGTGGGTTTTCTCCGGGTACTGCAGTTTCCTCCCACAGTCCAAAGACATTCAGTTAGTGGGGTTAGGTGTATTGGTGATTCTAAATTGCCCATAGCTGTGAATGTGAGTGTGAATGGTTGTCTGTCTCTCTGTGTTAGCCCTGTGACATGCTAGCGACATGTTCACGGTGTACCCTGCCTCTTGCCCATGACAGCAGGGATAGGCTCCAGCCCCCCCACGACCCTGAAAGCATAAGCGGAAGAAAATGTATGTATGGATGTATGGAAGAAATTTCACAAAGCCAACACCTTGTGGCACCTTGTGGTAGATTACTGTATGATTCTACCTTTGTATGTGCTGTTCTAAAAGATAGTCTGCAGGGGGCAGTGTTGTCTCAGTCGAGGCTACTTACAGTCTTTGGGCAAGACCCTTCAATCTGATACAAAAGGCAGAGAAGTAGAGCAGATGAATTTATATTACTTGATGTCTGCTGGAGTTGTCTTTTGCAAGTGCTTGTAGCTTATCCGCTGTCGTGTACAGAATCAATTTCATGGTTGGAGCCGTTCCCTAAACCATCTAAATCATCTTATCATCCAAAGATGAATTTTCATATTTACAGAGAAGACCACAGTATTTGCTTTTTACCATGTGTTTTTGTCACCCTCCCGTACTATTAAGTGTTAGAGAATATCTCTCAGTTTCTCCTGTAGAAAATGAGATCAGACGGGTCACCAGCTGATTCTTGATTGTCTAACATGTCTAACGTTGCTAGAGTTGTAATGCTACAACCCAAACTACTGTCTTCATAACAATTCTGCTCAGGTCAAACTAGCGTATGGCCAGCAGTCAATTTAGGTTAAAAACACTGCGAAATATGAAGAGTAATTGACCCGGCTGGTAAATTGCACGATTGGCAACGGCGGCGGGGAAAATTAGGAAAGCACAACTCAATTAAAGGCACTTTGGCTTGGAGACTTGGCATTTACACCAAACTTCTAAACTCCATTAAAAAGGTATTTGAGAGGAAAAAGTGTTTGGATCCAAGCACCTCAGGGGGGGAGAACGTAGTCTTTTAAAGTGTGTGCAAGAGTCACGAAGGCTCTTCTCAGGCAGAAGGTTTCGGCACTTCTCCGAAAGGTTAAGGAGACACCAAAGGCAAACACACTGAATGAGAGTCTTGTCAAGTCTAATTCCATTACGCCTCAGCTTATCTTATCTCACCAAGATTCAGGGTTGTCAGGGGTATAAAGAATGTAGGACTATACCTTAGCCCCAAGCCAACTAGGATGAGAAGGAACAGTACCCTTGATATTTGGGATGTTCAGCTGACATTTGGAGCTGACTGGCACACAGGACTGAATTTGTGTTTCAGATAGAAAGGATGCCTTTTACTTCAGGGCATGTTGGCACGAGCAAGAGTCAAGGTGGCGTTACTAACATGGTATACCGTTCTACTTTCTGTATCCAGAACAAGGCACAGCAGGTGCTACATCTAATGCCACTTATTGAGCTGAAACAATTGGAGGGAATCCTGAGGCCATGGAAAGAGTTGTGCTACGTGCCATTGAAATGGCATGTGATAGAGGAATCCATTGGCATTCCTGTATCACAGGAATGCTAAATCCATTTTTGCCCTTAAAGGTTTTGGATGTGTGACATTTACAATGCAGGAATCTAATTTTTTCAAGTATGCTTTTTGTGATAAGCATACATCAGACGCTTGCTTTTGGATAAATTAAAAATGATTAAACCCAATGTTGTAGGCGTTATGATGACCTGGTCTTGATGTTGTGTAACTAACCTTTTATTCTTGGAGTCAGTGTAGTGGTCCTTTTCAGTGAATTACTACCTACCAATGGGTAAATGTTACGGCTTTACATTTGAACCAATTTTTTTTTTCCTTTTTTTTTGTGAGCTGTTCTTTCTGCAGGGCATAGAAGTAGTAAAGTCTGTATCCTTAAAGAAGATATAGAAAGACATAAAGCTGCTGTCATTTGAGACTAGAGCTTATTCTTTGTGTAAATTGTATGGCGAGCATACTACTTTTGTGTATAATAACTAAATCAATTGTAGTCTTAATGTGAAAAAAATAATGCTTCATAATAAATTACATATTACAAAAATAATCAAAATTGGATACTGCGAATGTTATTTTTTTGACCTTGTGTGTTCTGGGCTTTGGTAGGTGTGTCAGTTGACATATTCCATAGATCCCAGGTCATGGTTCTGTGTGCCTCAGAGCTGGTATTACTTCGGAGTTCTGATCAATGAGTCTCAAAGATGTCTGAGACTGATTTTCTTTATCGTCACTCTTGGAAATTTGGAGACATTTTCTAAAATAATTGTATGATAATGTGTGGAGTTATTTATTGGTTTATTGTGAGATTTGGCATTCATGTCTCTTTTTCAGATTCAGCAGTATTGAAGCAGTAATGTAAACCGTCTCCTTGTATTAATTCCCCGCCATTTCTTCCTTACACACATTCATACTCTCACACATATTCACACATCGGTCTCCGCCCCCGTACCTCTCACATTCCAGCTCAGGCTCAATCTGTTTGGCACAGAGTGCTAAAGCAGGTTTTAAAATATTCCCCCCTCCTGTGCAAATTTGTTCCACCTTGAAGTGGATTTCATTATTTCATTTGAGCCTCGGCCTGACAGGGAAGTGAATCATTTTGACAGGCCCCGTCTGAAGCCTCTTCAACCCAAGCCCTTGATTCTGAGTATTTTTGGAGCAGGGGGGAGGAGTAAGTCATTGTTGGCACTTTCCAGCTCTGATGTAAACTAGGGGCTTGCTGAGAGCTTGGTCCCCATTGGCTGATGTCCAAGGCTGTAGAGGAAACATGTTTAGTGTTGCGACGGGCTGAGAGGTGGAATCTTATCAGTGTTGTGCCACTCGGTTCAGATTACCTAGCACTTGCTATCCAGGGACTGCATTACCCTGTCAGCACATTAGCACATTAACACATGTTATGTTCATCTATGCACTAGGATGATATGATGCTGCAGCCTACTTGGGTGTTCAGCACAGATGGACTTTACTTGTGTGTTTTAGATTGTGTGTGGTCCCTGCTTTGTATGCTGACATAAAGTGGAAATTGTGTTTTATTGTTGTAAAATATGCATTTTTTTTCTCACCTGAACACACCACGCACTATCTTGTATTGCAGTAAGGCGTAGTCATATAAGCCTGTTCACTATCTTCCCTTTTAGGACCTTTATTCATGCTGCATAAATAGATCTCTCAGCTCAGGTTTACATGATGTGATGTCCTTGTGATGTCCTTAAGTTTTGTGTACAGAACAGCGTCCATGGACATCAGTGGAGCAGTAGAAGAGCCCTAGTTAGACGGAGGGTTCAATCAAAACATTTCCACGCGTTTTTCTAGTGTTTATGGAAGCTGCTGCATTGCTTTTGTCTGGTGTCTGGTCCTCAATTCAAAGTCGTCACCGCTCTCTTCTCTTTCCCTGTGTCTCATTTCCACAGCCTGATTGAAGTCTTCTAACAACCAAAGTGTTTTCTTATGGAGTGTTCTGCCAACTATTCCTTCAATAAGACTCTACTTTGAACTTTGATTTTCTCTTAAAATGAGGGTTTCTTTTCCAAATGGATGCTGAGAAACTCATCAGCTGGGGGAGCAGGGGCACCGTCATAAAAAGATATGGCCTAGAGGAACACACTTTATGGTCAGCTTGGGTGGGAGTGTGTGTACTACTTGCTTTATTGTAGTGTTTGTGTGCGGGCTGTTTACAGTACAGGTGGGGAATTTGTGCTCTCATGTCTTGCTGTTTTTATGTTTGTACCAGAGAGTCAGATTGACAATGATTATTGAATGTGTGCGAGTATGTCTGTGTGCAGTCTCTCCATTCTCATCCTCATTATCTTTGTATGTGCTGGTGTGGTGTGGTGCTGCCACTGTCATTAGTGGGGCTCCTGAGGCGCAGCAGTAGTCCCGCTCCAGATTAGTTTTGTTGTGGCTGCCAGCTCTCTGTCTGGCAGATAGCCTGGCGTGGCACTGCCCAGCTCAGCTCAAAACAGCTTGGCCCTGCCCAGATGGTGAAAGCTCTGTGCCACAACAACAACTTTGATTTTGCTGGACTCTTATCTGTCTCTTTTTTTTCAGCTTTGCCTTTTCTCTACTTTTCTGGTCCAATGTGTAATTGATTGCAGAAACAAGGTTTTAATTCAGATTGTCGATCTCAATCCAGCATCTTCTAAGTTGCACAGGAGAAACTTTTCTTTACCAAAACTCCTTCTCAGCACAAATGCACCTTTTTAAAAGAGCTACACAGTGGTTCCACGTTAGGAATTTCTAAAGGTGTAAGATTTATTTATTTTGAATAAAAAATGAAAACTATTTCCTATTTGGCTAAAATATTTCAGCCTGCATTTCTTTCAGTCACACAATTTCATGGAACAGTACGCTCTTTCTTAGCTAAATCTGGGATGGAGTTTATGCTTTACTCTAGGGGTTTCTTTTGTTTAAGTTTAGCTGTTGTTTTACTTTGTTAGTTTCTTAACCCTTGGCCCTCCAGGTCTGCAGCAGCAATACAAAGAGTGCCAGGAGCTGCTTGGGCTCTACCAACAATACATTTCTCAGCAACAGGCAAAGCTCAATCAGTCCATTGCCCAGCTCAGCCAGACATCAAGTCACAGCAAGGTAAGATATGGGATAAAATTGTGTGTGTGTGTGTGTGTGTTATAGGTTATATATACACACAATCCCTATTTTGTTTCTAGTGTACATGCAGTGGAAAATGCACAATAAAATGACGGCTGTTCTCCTTTGGGAGCCACATTCAGGAAATAGCCCTGTTTGCCATCAGTCACATACAAAAAATTCCAGTGGAAACACATGCAAGCACATTCTCCCATGGCCAAGTGCCGTAATAATATATAACAAATCACTACAGTCCACTTCAGTCACTAGCTCAATATGACTACAACCTAGTAAAAAGTCTCTCAAGGTGACACTTTAAAGGCGAAGACGCCTCTCTGGCTACAGCCTCTGTATGAATAGATGACTTGGCCAACCTCATTGTCCACAGTGGCTCTGAATAATGTGTGTTTGCCTGCTCTCTGACCCTCAGCAAATTAGTCTCTTTCTCAGTCTACTATAAATGGGTTTTCTTCCTTATGTTTATCCCATAATGTTCCTGATCTCGGCTTATGTGCCACTTATGTTTAGTTGACAATTGTCTAGTTAAGTTTACAATTTTAAAAAGATGATTTGAGTCGGTGCTACTATAAACCCTGGTCACACCCTTTATGCCATAGCTATGCAAGGTCCATAGTGAAAGCACCACTTTAGCACATCATTGTCACCATTGTCATTATCATTATCATCATCAATGTCTACACAGGATGTGCTCAGCTAATACCTTTTATATGAACTGTTCTTTGGCATCTTTTAGCTCAGTAACTATATGCACAAAATGGAAGGAAATAGACCAAAAATGATGCCTTGGGTTGCAGTAACTCACATAGAGTGCAAGTGAAATGTGAGCTCTTGTGAAACTGCTCTTGCAAGCAAATGGGGAGCTTTTACGGCACATAGTAACGTGAGCAAATTAGGTTGCTAAGGGAGTCCTAATTCCGTATTGGTAAATTTCAGCTTTGCAGCCAGCTCTAAATTAAAGTTTTATGGAGCAGTCGAATGTTTTGGCTGAAAAACTCCATCAGATTTTCAGAGGCTTCCTTAATGGGCCAAAATGCATTAATTGTCCTCTTTGTTCTCTGTCCAGGTGCATAGTAGTGAGGAACTCCCCAGCAGGACATCTACAAGCAGAGCTAATAGCTCTTTCTTTGATGGCTCATACCTCAGCCATGCTGCTAATGCAGCATCACAACCTCGATACAGGAATGGTGATAGAAGAGGAAGAGTAGAGACCTTTAGGAACACTGTTGGTCTTTCCTGTGTTAGAGAGTTAAGTCCAGCTGATGGGCCAGTCAAACAGCATAATGGTCAGAAAATGGAGTGCAGTGGCGCACGCTCATGCCACAGATGTGATCGTTGTGAATGCAGTGATCATGACACTGATCATGACACTGACTATGGAACACAGCAACGAAGAAATCACAGTGGCTCTCGTCTAGTTACTGGCCTTCGTGATACCGTTAACCAAGATGAGTGTAAAAGGTACAGTATACAGTTACGGTCTATTATTCCATATAATTTTTTTTGTCAAATTTAAAACATTAGCAAGACACAAATGAGAAGGCATGCAATGCGTATTTGCATACAGGCTCCACAGTGGGAATATCATGGACTCTGAGGCCAAGGAAGCTTTGACCAGACCTCTGCTGGGTCAGGAGGACTGGGAGGAGAAGAGGCACCAGCTGCTGCTGCAGAAGATGCAGTTAGAGATGGAGAGAGAGAGGCTGCATGCACGGCTGGCTGAGCAGGAGGAAAGACTCCAGAGACAGAATCAGCAACTACAGCAGTCACATCTTGATTACAAGAGGTAGAACAATATCTGCATGGGTTGATAGTAGTTACTTTGCAGACATGTATGCACTAATCTGTCTTTTCCTTTTTCATATTGTACTTCAATTTCTGCCATTGTAGTGTCTAAACTTGCGATATCTTTGTTAGGTTTCAACAAGCTTTTCAAGCTGAGCTCAGCAGCTCAAATACTAGGACTGGAGGTGCAGAAGAGCAGAATCCTTCCCACCAAGATTTACCCTCGAGGTATGGCAGATTTTGTCATATATGTCATATATGGATGTTATACATCACCCAGGCACGTTAGTGCATTTGTCTGTTGTTGACAGCGTGTGTGAAGATGCAGAGGTACATCCTGCAGGACAGAGCTTGCATGAAAAACATTCACAAACTGTACCTGATCATCTGAACAACGGCAGTGGTAAGCTCTTATTTTCAATTAATCGGTGATGTGCTTTCTGGAGTACACACAGGGGAACATTTCAGCTCAAAATACATACTTGACATATTTTATTTTAGCACTTTTGTGTAGAGCTAAAATACCTTGTTAAGTGTCTAATGAAAAATCTTTTTTTTCTTCTTCATCAGGACATTTAAAACAGTCCACAAGAGATGTGGCCACATCTCCAGCAAAGTTATCTGCAGGCCTGAGTAAGCCCACCTCAATATCTGCAGTCCCAAAGACCCCAGACGCCAGGTAACACACATCAATAAACAACTGAATAAACATTTATTGCAATAGTTCCAATCTTCATTAAATTATTCTATAAGTGCTGTTTAATGTTTATAATGTTGGTCAATGTTTAGCAGTTATATTGGATAATCTAGTTACAGTAGTTCTCAGAAAAACTGTATGTGTGGTGAAATTCATTAGAGCCTAAGTGTCTCATAATTTAATAATACCAAAAGTATTATATTTTATTTTATAAATCTACAGCAAAGAAATATTTAGTTGCTAAACCTTTGAAATAAATGTAGTGGAGTAAATGCTGTGCCCCCATGACTTAGACTCACCCGTGATATAGGTATTGGTGCTAGAAGGAGAGAGGTGGGGTGGCTGCTATCCACCTACTGCAAACATTACAAGAAATCAACCAGATTTAAAGATTGTGGCAAACTAAACAATCAGTTCATCTGCATACAGACAGCTTTCATTTGAACTGCTTCTTAATTCATTTGTGCTGCAGTTGTGTAAAATGCACCAGTGGTGCACTGGAGCAGCTTTTCTTCATATTTAATCTATCTGAACAGGCGGTGGGATGAGGGACTTTTATTGGTATTTTAATGTAAAAATACAGACTGTAAGAAAATACTACTTATAGGTGAGAGTACATTGGAGTATCATTGGAAAAGCCTTCACAAGCTAGGGGCTGGCCCTTGGCCATCAGACCACTGGTCATGTTGAATTCTGTGTTAGGTAAAAGAGCAGATTTCTGATTGAACAGCTATGAAAAAAACAACATAGTCAATGATGTTAAAAGTTTAAAAAAAAAAATCAGTTGATCTGTGCTTGTGTGAAATTCTGAACTGATCATCCTCAGGCATCTCTTCCAAAAGAAATTCAAGCTGAAGCAAAAAATAGCAGCTTAGGAAATTGGGGAGATAAATTGCAGTCTTTTATCAGTAGCCAGTGACAGCGAGTGCCTTTTCCTCTTGTTTTCAACAAAAAGATCACAGCAGATATAAAATACAAGTATTAAAATTTGAATCTTGATGTTTT
Source organism: Australoheros facetus (assembly GCA_030220045.1). NCBI lineage: Eukaryota > Metazoa > Chordata > Actinopteri > Cichliformes > Cichlidae > Australoheros > Australoheros facetus. The sequence continues at coordinate 16,572 of JASGAU010386698.1, forward strand.
TCCTGGGCTTGCTGTTGATGCAATGTTTGTGGCTAAATGATGACTTTTCTTAGTCTAGCTAACTTTTCGAGCTGTGAGAAGCTAATTGAAGCTTTTTACTGGGCTAGCTAGGCTGCGGCCGGCCTGTCAGGAGACATGCTGCGTTCCATTAGTTGGCCTAGCAGGGATCCTGCAGCAGGTGTAATTGAACAGACTTCTGGATGCACACACTGCCCTCCCTTCTCTCTCAGCCACAGAAATGAGACAGAGAAAGCAGAAGTGAGGGAGAGATGTTAAGTGTGTTTGAGGGTGAGAGCATTGGATAAAGTGAAAAATGGGATGTGAGGAAAGTTAGAGCAGGTTCAAATTGATAGTAGTGGAAATGGTAAGAAAGTTGTAAGAAGGGAGAGGGGGTTTAAGGACAGGGATGAATCACTGAGTGCAAGCATTTCCTAAAGATGCAAAGAACTCTTTACATGGAATAGTAATTAACCTGACTGTGTGTTGTCTTGGTGTGTGCGTGCTGTGCACCAGCTGCCTGTGTGCATGGGATTCTTGGCTACAGTTGAATTAAATGCAAAAAATATCAGATGCTAAAAAACAATTTGTGTTTCTGCAGACCTTTTATTTAAAACCATTATTATTCCCACCCTGGAGCAATTCTTTGCTATAATGTCAGGTTTCCTTTTTGTAAATGCACCAGTAGATAGCAGATACAGTAGCTGTATGACAGCTTCCCCCTCCTTGTTTTGAAGGATAGTTCTTCAAAACAGCTCAAAGTTTCCAACTTCTGATGATTAACTCTTAAATAAAGCAGCGCCTGGTCCAAGTTGAACTGTGAGCTCTAGCAGATGCCCATTAATTCCGGCAGGGGATCTGGAGTATCAGATCTTATTACCATTCATTTTCACCTCCAAAGCCTATTAAAATTGTTCTACTCTTAGATACAGTGTCTTTTTTTCTTTGCTGCCAGTAATGAGGAAGTCTGTCTCTCAGATGCCTTTTGTGGTTTTCCTGCAACATGTTTTTTCATGTGCATCTTTTCAGATATTTATAATCCTTTGGTAATCCACTGATTTGTATTAGACATATGTCTTTTCCTGAGCTGGTGTTCAAAATATAGAGCGTAAAAATAGTTGTAAAAGATTTCAGTGAATGAAGTGAAAGGCAATATGTTGTTGCTCTCAGCTCATCAGAAACCTGTCAAAGCGGCTTGACTTTAGCAGAGCAGCGATGTGTGGTTTGGTGCTAGTTTTCAAAAATATTTATTTTCCTGTGCTGGGGGAAAAAATGAAGGAGAAATCGTCAATAGCCGGGTTGTTTTTCTAGCTATATCAGCAAATCATGAGAAAAACCACATCAGTTTTTGATATTTTAGGTTGTTTAGCGAAAGAATGGCTTTTTGATCACTATGAAATCCTTCTTCTATTATTTAAATAACATTTGAGATGAAAATCTGCTGTCAGCCTGGAGCAAAGTTTCCAAACCTACACTGTATCTGCTTGTTTAGCTGGATAAGAAGCCTTCCTTTTGTTAAAAAAACCCCCAAAAAAACCCTTCTCTTGCTGTAAGATTTTCCATGTTACCTGAAGCTTTGTCCTTCGCTTGGCAATAGCATGCCCCTTGTGACTGTCTAATCTTAACCAATTCAATCGTGATGTGCAAATTTCACAACCAAACTGGGGTTAACATTAAGTGACCTTCTTAATCCTTTCATGAATCCTGTGCTAGTTAGTAATGAGACAGTTCCAGCGCACCCCGCCCATCTCATCTTCATCCTTCCTGCCATTGCCCGCCTGCTATTGATTGGCTGGGAAATTGACATGCGGGATATACGCAGTGGCCATTATAGGTTTTTTATCTTACTGTTTGGACTGCAAATGAAAAGAGGCGCCGGGGCGAGACGGCTATCTTTAATGAAAGAGAGAAGCCAAACAAGCAGTGAAAGTTATGAGTGGGAAGGAGGTGGTGAGTAGCGTATGCTGGAGAAGTTTTCTGAAAATTTTATCTGGCCTTACGGCGCTAGAAAAGAGAGACACACACAACTGTTAAATTGGGAGACTGAAGTCCAGTATTTTTCTTTTTTTTTTATTGTACTCAAAAGATTCCCTCGTATATGAGCTCGAAGCATTTAAAAAGTACCAGAATTTAGAGCAGTACACATCTAGTGTTTCATAGCATTCATTAGAATACATTTTTAAATCAAGGTGAAATATTGTCCGAGTTCTCTTTCTGTTACATTTCCTAAGTGTTTTTATTGTTATAGTGACTGCCACGAAAGTACTAAATGCTTCATGCTGGCAGTGCAGCGTCTCCAGATGCTCTCAAAATGACCCGACATTCCAGGCCCACAGCCTTTTTTTTTTAAACAGTGACAGAAACTTGTGCTGCTGCTACTGCTGTCCATGCATTTTATCTGTAGACACGCAGTAAAATAGATTTTGCCAGGACTCCCTTGGGAGATATAAATATCTAGCAGTTCAATTCACAACTTTACTTCATGCGAACTGGAGCCAAGAAATGAAGTTCTTTGTTGCACTGTATACCCCCTCTGAAAATCTATTGGCATTCTTCTCTTTAGCCCTCATGCAATCTCTGTGCCACCAGCCCTCCCTCATCCCACCCACTGCCATTCCCCCTACTGCTGCCCAAACTGTACCCCCTACCCCCCGCACTACCCTTGTTATAGATTGTGACCGCCGGTAAGTGATGCATTATTCATTACCAACATGTCGTTTGTTGATGGATGGCTGTTTGAGAGCCCTGTCCGTTAAATAAATCAACAAATAAAAATGCAAATTCTCACATTTCGAGTGAAGCAACCCAGCCAAAGTCCCTCCCCCACATTCCCTCTCTGCCTCCATCTCTATCCACAAAGCAGCACTCATTTCCAGACTCTCTTACAAGCGCGCGCACACACACACACACACACACACACACACACACACACACACACACACACACACACACACACTCTGACTCTTTCTCTCTCCTCTTTTCTCCTTTGCTGTTGACAGGCAGGAGACCAAATGAGGAAGACAGAGTTACTTAGTCGAGCTTCCTTTCTTGTTTTTTCACCAAATCCTTTTGCTTAAACATAGATACATGAATACATGTTGCTAAAGCAAAAATACAGCCCTTTAAAGCCTTTTCGGCTATTGACATGTGAAGCCTGAAGTTAGTTTGAAAACATGGCATATCAAGGTCCATCGTTACGTGTTGAGGAACATAAATGCGCCCTGATTGGAAGTTCCACCACTGTGTCTGTGCGCTGACCACCCACACGCATATCAACAAGTACATCCCAAGGATCGCCCTTACCTGGGAGAGCTGTGTGCAGAGCTGCGCGATGCAAATCGATGCAGCTTTAAACGAGCAGAGAATTATGTTAGCAACATCAGTCGAGCGTGCTTTAAAGAATTCATGTTTTGTATCTGGAATGGCCGTCGTTCGACTGTGTATACACTGAATAATTTATCAAACCAGCCAGACTGAGGGATTGAATCTCTATTAGCTTAATCTCCCCTGTTTTGGTTTATTTATTTCACTGCACATTCCCCTCATTTCTATTCCAGGGGAGAAGGCACTGGGTTCTCTTCCGCCTTGTTCTCTCACACCTGCAAGAAAACTGTGTTTTTCTGCTGGGACGCCCTGGTGGTTTCAACTTGTTAACGCTGCTTGTTAGGGTTCAGTAGGCACTTCACCAAGAAAGATTTGTTAACACTTGTATGAAAATATTTGTCATTCACCTTTCAGTTGTTAACACAGAGAATATGAAAGCAAAAATCTCATCCAAGTGTTTTAGCTCTAAGTAGACATTGCTTTGTAGCCTTGTGCTATTGTGATGCCGGGCCCTTAGCTTGCACTGTTTCTGCTTAACTTTGAGGGCACATAATTTAACTGGCAGGCTTTCTGTGTGCATTCCTCTGCTACAATGAAAACACAATAGAAAGCTCATTTAAAGCTCTGCCTCTCTACAGGGCTCCACTCGGTTCTGTATCATAAATATAGCCTGTGTCAATCCAACCTTTGAAACAAGCTGTGGAGAGGGGGGAAAAAAAGAAACCTAAATGAAATCAAAGCAATAAAAAAGCAAAAAAAAAAAAAACAAGTTTTACTTTTTTTCAGGTTGGACTTTTCTCTGGTTGAGTTATTGGATATCTTTAGTCCTGTCTCTGCACCTGAGCAATGCAAGACAACCACTCAAAGATCCAGAGCATCGCAACACAGACCGGCTCCCGCTGCCTCCAAATCAGTGATCCGAACCATGCTTACCCCTGGTGAACCTTGTCCTCAAAGCACTCAGCAAGATCTGGAAGAAAGCCAAATACTGGAAGATATTTTCTTCATTTGCTGACAAAAAAGAAAAGAGGAACAACAAAGCTACAAGTCACTGGATGTTCACCAGCTTCTTCCAAATTTTTATTATTATTTTTCATGTGTATTTCATTTAATTTTCAATTGATTTTCTATAATCAGTGTGACATTGTAGATTTTGTGGATTGCAATATTGCTATAATTTTTTTTAATACTAATAAATGTTTATTTTTCAAGCCTTGATTCTTCTAGTTTGTGAAAAATGTATCCAAGCTTAGCCAATATGACATCTAATCTGTGCATCTTGCTAAAAGACATAAATTATATAACCTTACTGATTTATGGAAATATTGTACACATGCAGCAACTATCTTATGTCAGACGTTGCCTCGGTGCCTTTGGTGTAATTGTGTCACAGTAACATGGGTAATCTTACATTAAGAAGTTATCACCAGTAAATATGACACAACACAGAGTATTTTATTCTAGACTGTGCTTTATTATTGGGCTAAGCTGAGACGCATCATTCATTTAGAATTACAAAAGAAGAGTCCAGGGGACCAGAGAATGGTGCAGTCTGGAGAGACGGGGGCGGGAGCCTAAAGCGCACTGCCCATCAGAAGCTTGGCTCATCAGGAACCTGGCAAAGCTTAATATGCAACATTCATCACCCCCCTCCATATGTGCTGAAATTGGGAAATAGATTTCCAGAACACTTTGAAAACCACATGAAGTAAAATGTGATTCTAGCAACACTACTGAGCTTTAGAAATAAAATCACTGATAACAGCACTGAAAATAAAAATGATAGGAACTCAATTTTCTTTCGGATGAAATAGTGCAGTTTTCATTGAATTTTGTTCTTGATAGAACACGTGAGTTGAACAAGATCAGAGCTCTGTGAAACAATACAAAGCACAAATGGGGGGGAAATGGGAGGAAGGTACAGTTTTAAAAAGTCATTTGATGCCAGTGGTTAACAATAAATCAGACCTTAGTTCATTAAATATTAGCAGCAACTTATACTGACCTCAAGGCGGATCTTGTGTTGTGAATACATATCTGATTGAACAGCTGTTTTGAGATTTTTTTTAAAATTTTAACCAGGGATTACATTTTCCCCACTTTATTTAAAGGTGGCATCTCATTTTTAAACAATCTTTTAACAAAGCTTTTTCTTTTTTAAAAGAACAAAACAGTATGAATTTATAATTACAAATATACATAAGGCTTTAGTGTTGTACTGCATTGTTGTGAATATTTTGCTAGCCACGGGAAAAAATGTCAACGCGGTCTTGGTGGTTACATTTCCAATACTTAAAGTAAGATGCGTCGTGGTTCAAGGTAACACTTTCAAGCAAACGGATCGGTGTCGATAAGAGAGCTCAGATCTTGAGTCAAACAGCACAAATAAATAAACAAACAAGGAAATAAATAATTAAAATCTGTCTTTGACATCACTTGGTCAAAAGGAGTGTTTTTCTCCATCAAAGAAGTGCTGAAGGCATGGTCCTGCAGACAGGAACAATGATCATCTGTGGACCACAACAGTGGCCCATGCATGTCATATAAAAACTATTTGGTCACGTACCAACTCATAAAAAAATAATGCCATGAAAGCATGCATATCATCTCAGACATGACTTATAAATAAATATCTAAATAAACAGATAAATGAATAGAACCCATTAAAGTATTTCTTTTTATAAAATAGGTCGATGTGTGTCTAAGCTCTAACTGAGGTCAATGCTCTCCCTGACTGTATTCTGGATAAATGCCTTGGTCAGGTCCTACAGTTTGTACCGTATCCTAGCGACTATTTTTTTTTTTGTACCTGGTTTTAATGAGCATTATTATGTTTTCATTCATATATTTTTTTTAAGTATTTAAATTACTTCATCCAGTCCTTGTAGATAGAAGTAAAAGTCCTATAAAATATGCAAACCTATGTACAGAGGAAAACAGAGCAAAAAAAGAAACAATTTACAGTATATTCATCAGTTTATGTATATATTTATATATATATATTTATATTCAAACTTCTGCTCTGTTTCTTGTTTTTGAACCTCTAAACTTTGCTTTACTTTTCTCATGTAAACTTGCAGCTTAAAGTTGGAGCAAATGAAGATGAGGCGCTTGGCATTCTCGTTCTTGCACGTCGTTCGGCTTCTCCTCATTTAGTTTGTTTATGGAAAAAAGACTGATTGCTCAAACAAATCATATGAGAAGCACAGTCTGTGATGACAGTTTTTTTTTTTTCTTTTCAATTTTCTCAGAGCAGCGGGGCAGTCAAAAAGGGCACACAGTGTGGCGATCAGGGACACCAGACATATGATATTTAGCCTCAGATGTTATTGTTAGACAGAGACAGGTCAGGATGATGAGCAAGCGGTTTTGCACTAGCCCACCAAAGATACTGTCAGAACAAAAAAACAAAACAAAAAAAAATCTTGATGGTCATCTGGCTTAACTGTATGCCGTGCTCCGGAGATTGTTAAGTGCCACAAAACACAAACAGAGGCATTCTGGGATGTGCACTGGTGTCTTTTAGATTCACTGGATTTGGAAGGTAAATGTTAAATTATTCAAACTGCTAAAAAGGTTAAACAGAGACACTGGGGAAATGGTATAATGAGCAGTTTATGGGAAAACTAGTAACAGCACCCAACAGGAAGCATTGTCTTCCAAAGTGTCATATAGCCTTATAAATATTCATATATATAAATATTCATCGAGTAATCTCCACCAGCTCAATATGTGTTGAATGCAGGGTCTAATAAATCCAAGTCTGTTGACCTTTTACAGGTTTATACTAGGTGTTTATACCATTTTTGTAGACTATTATGAGAAACTGTACGCTAAAGCAATATGAGAGCAGCCTCAGTTATACAGCAGGGGCGATGGGTAAATGGCTTTTCACACTTATTGCTTCATTTTACAGTTTCATTAGAGTTTTATGTTTATATATAATTGCATGAGAACTTAACGTAAGGCAATATAACAGTTTCTAAAGGATATGCTTCATGTCAAGTATAAACCCTTTTCCTTTTTTTTTTCTCCGTTCAAGGGGAAGCCAACTCTATAACATATTCATCAATATTACATCACCTTCACATCCATTAAAATCCTCCTGCTCGGTCCAGTAAGCTCAGTTGCATCCCTTATCAAGCTGCGTCTTGCCAATCTCAACCCTGATTTTTACCCTTTATTACCCTCCAACCAGTGGAACTTAGTCTCAGGTGCCTTGCAAGTTAGTGCCTGTGCTAACAGGTTACCTAATGCCCGCTTTTGTTTGAAGTGGTATCGCATGAATCTACATTAGTTCTAAATGCATTTTTTTTTCTCCCAAAGACAATGATGGGCCAACAGTGCTTGGACAATTTGTTATATTTGACATGCACTGAAGCTCTCTATGCGGCTGAGAAATGATATGGATCAGGCTGTAGTTTTGACATCATAATAGCGCGTTGGCTACTTGCAGTAGTGTGTGTGTTCAGTTTTTTTTCTTTGTTTTCTGAGAGCACAGTGCTTGATGGCAGATTCTGCAGGTGACAAGGCACACCTTGACATGGTGACAGCCCATACGCTACATGCACTTTACTGAATGCAAAAGAGAGCAAGGGTTGTGAGACATTTTCATTTTGGTTCAAGTTTCAAAGAGAAGTTTGTGTGTGTGTGCGTGTGAATATGTGTGTGTGTGTGTAAGTGTTTGTGTGAAAGCTCAAAAGATATGTTTGGAATAGAGTCGAAGATAATTGTCCTTTTCCTCTAAAATCATCTAGCCTGATTCTCTTAAAGCCTGCTACTGAGATTGGCTTTTTGCATTTTCAGATAATATGTACACCATATGTGTTTCATTACACATGAATCTTTTAGCAATATATCGTGTGTCAGCATATAGGTAATCAGAGATAGGAATGCCTGCAGTTTTGGGAGCTGCCAGATTTGCGATTCTTCCCAAGCAGAGCAATGCTTCAAACTCCAGCTAAAATCTACAAAAAAATTACAGCTCAACATAGTCAGTAGCCGTTCTATATACAGACACACATATATAAAATATGTGCATATAAATACATATATTTGTGATTAATATCTATTTATCCATATATACTGTATATATGAATACATTTGCTTGAATGCCTGTTATACATATATATGTACTGCAAATATAAACAAGTTCATATATTTCAAACATTTCTGATGTTATTCTATCTATGAGGTTAGGATGTCAAGTTAAAAAAGATAAGGCTGTGATACGGAGCAGCCCCTCCCATGCACTCGCCATCCCTCCCAAGACAAAATGAGAAGAGAAAAAAATAAACATTTTGAGTAATTGTAAACTAGCGAAGTGAGAGACCCCATTTGGTCATCTGAAATAGTTTTGCCTGTATTCAAAAAGCATATCAGCAATATATATGTATATATACATGTGTTGTATATATTCGTAATGTACACTTCTTTTAAATGCAACTCCCCAACCAGTTAACACTGACTGACAGAGATGCAGTGGTCCGAGTATATTAGCGCTACAAGTCCTCAGCAATAAAAATGTTTGGTCTTTTGGTCCCTAAAACAACTAAGGAATGATGGATAAGACTCCCTGGAGACTGTTGCTATGGCGCTCCTCGGCAACAGTATCCCCTGGAAACGGACAGGCACTCCGAGCTAAAGATGGCCATCCCAAATCGAAGCCAATCTGTGTCCTGAAAATATCACATTCCTACTTAAGTTCTCTCTCAGAGAATTTGTCCCTTCTTGATTCAAATCTTAAAAATTGGTCTTCAAAAGTCAATTGCTCCACACCATCTTAATGAAAGATCTCCTACGGCAATCCACTATTATGTTTTTTTTTTTNCCCCCTCACTGTTCAAGTAAAAGATTTTGTGGTCCAGAAAAGGTAGCTGTCATTCAAGCAGGGCTTTGTGAGGAAAGAAGTGTGTATATGTGTGCAGAAGAGAAAAAAAAAAAAGTCCTGGGGCTAACCAGGCTGGTACAAATTCGCTCTGAGTTCCAAAGTTTTAGTACATCCAAAAAGGAGGTGTCCTTGACTCGGTCATCACTCTCTCTTTCTCTCCTCTGTTTCTGAAGCAGCCTCAGTGGTCCAGATGTTGAGTTTGCACTCAGTGGTGGGTAGCAAATAATCAACAGCTCAACAAAACCTGAAAAACACAGAAGAAAAAGGACCTGTGTGAGTAAAAGAATATGTCGTTAAGTGAAACACAGTTTAAGGTTTTGTGGCCCCGTGCATCAATATCCAGGAGGATGCCTACAGTTTTGCACAGGCAGTCATTCAGTGCATGGTTTGGCTCGAGCTTTTCCACAGATCATTTTGGTTTCTAGATGCATCCCGTGAAATTTGCACTTGGATATTGGCAGTTGTGTGTTTGAAGGTGTGTCTAGTTTTGCGGTTGGTTTGTGTACTTACTTGGATCTGTATTAGGTAACTGAATGAGATAGCTCGGGCTTTTGTGGTTAAACTTTCATTCCATTAGAGATCTCTACATTATATCGGAAAACACAAGAAAAATGATGGAGGAGATATTTGCCTTGCTTTTTTTTTTTTGTGACTTTTTTTTGCATTGGCTATATCGGAAGCAATGATATAATCAGTTCTGTGTGCTCCTTTAGTGTTGATTCTTGCTGTATTTACATGCAGATGGAGCAGTGCAGAATACTTACAGGACACCTGCCTCTCTAAAGCGTCTTAGCCAGCGCTAAGACTCTAAGTCCTGGTGTGGATAAACAAAGATCATTTTGCTGAGACAATTTTGAAAACAAATCAGTGCTCATCCTGCAGTGAATTAATCTGGCTTCCTGGCAGCGGCTCCGTTCTTATCTTCTATGTGATGAAACTAATTTTTCATTTCTATTTAAAACAAACTGTTCATTCCTGTTTTCGAAATGGTGAAGGGATTTTAATCAAGACACGCCTTACCGTGTCATTAGATGTTAAGTAAGAGTACTCTAGCTTGCTGCTGTGCCAATATCACATTATTATTATATTCTTTATATAATAATAATAGCATAACTGATGACGCAGGTCCAAAAGCAGCTTGTTAATCAGTTGAGAGTGTAATGATGCTCTGGCAAAAAAAAAAAGAAGGAAATCAAAAGATGTTTTTTCCAACATACTGTAAATTTTTTTTTTTTAATATACGACAAATTCATATGAGATTGTACTCTTCTACCTCCAGTGATTTGCCTCAGGACACTGTCTGGTACGGTTCAGTTAGTTTGTGAGTGGGTGATAAGTTGCCCTTGAATGAAGTCATCAGTAGTGAATGAACGACACAGCCTAAACTCTCCATCACGGAGATGAAGGGAGGAGACAAAGAGGAACAGCACAATTACCCGCCTGAGGGGTAATAAATGCCTCTCCCTCGGAAGCACTTCCTTCCCTGTGCAACATGCTGAACCGTTTACCAATTATCTTTTACCTACAGGGTAGCATACAGGGTCACTTACTGTAAAGTCGTTCTGCAAATAGAGGAGGCTACATGTAAGTAAATGCTTCTGCTTTTTTTTTTTTTTTTTTTCTTTCTTTTGACCAGCCTGGAAACTGACATCAAAACAAGGTTTCGGTTTCAATATAGATAGATGCATGTTATCACAGCACACCGGTATGTGTACATAATTACATTTAACATCTTATATTCTCAATATGTTTTACTTAGTCTGCTTTCACAGTGCTTCGCCCCTTCTATGTGTGGATTACTTCAGTCAGTGCAGAACGATGAATGGAGTAAATAGTGTCTTCCACCTGGAGAAGGCAACGTGAGCGTCACCTCTTTGCGCGAGAACACACGCTGCTCTGGCAAGAGCGAACAGGTGTTGTGAAGTGCACGTGCCACACATGATGCGCTGTAACACCGTTGTCAGCATGTTAAAGCTAGTAAAGTTTTAGACAATGCAGCTGTCGCTGAGCTGAGTCCATATGAATGTTTGAATCAGAGCAGATTCTGGTAGAAAAAAAAAAAGAGTCATGTTTCACTCTGGCTTGTCTTGGTAAATATCTGCATTTGACTAATGATAACAGAAAGTCATTATCGTCATCATTAACAAAGGGGAAGACCAGAAGCCAACAGGCGCCGAATTTCCTCTCGTCCTTTAGTTGCAAAGACTATTTACTCATTTCACCGTTCACTGAAAACATGAGCATGCTCAGTGAGCGTGTTTTCTTTTAGCGCTTTCATACATAGTGATGAACACAACTGGGTATAAAGAGAGCTTCCCAGCGAGGTGGCATCTGAGAATCACGAGATATCGACGAAAACTGATGCTGAATGGCCGTGATCTTCAGGCCCTCATGTGGTACTGCAATTAAAGTTAAAGAATAATGATGCATCATCCAAAAAGAGTTGCAACTATCATGCAAAGATTTAAAAAAAAAAAAAGAATAATGCAAAGAGGAAAAGTAAAGTTATGAATCAAAATCATAAATTTCCCTTTGTAATTCATGGATGCTACATCCTCTGAGGTAGAGGGATGAAAGCCAATATCTCAGATGGTATAGGGATGCATTATTGTACATTACATGGATAACTTGAACACCTGAGGCTCAGTGATAGTGGAGGTTATATAAAGGTTTTGAAGCAACATATGCTGACATATGTCTTTTTGAGACAATACCAAACCCCTTCTGCAGGTATTACAACAGCACGGCTTCATATTAAGAGTGCTGGGGCTAAAGCTACCTGTATGCAGTCAAGACCTGCCAGTTGTTGGAATGTTTTTCAAAAATGTAAGAAACAAAACGACAGTTAATAGTTGCAGAAAATCCTTCAACATGAGCATATATTAAAAAGCAAACAAAAAAATGTTCAACATTAATACTTGATAGGCTGTCTTTATACTATTTTCAATTAAATATAAAGTTTTACACAATATTCCAGTTTTTATTTTTTTTATTTTTGGGAAATAGACTTGTACTGAGCATCCTACGAAACTGTGGAAAAAACCCATCAGGCAACGCCAACAACTGGCTTGCTGTTTGCCAGTATAATAATGCAATGTCTGTGCATGCTTTCAAGACAACACATCTTTATCACGGAGTCAAGGTTGATGCCTAACCTGTCTTTCCCTGTGTTCTACAGCTGCCCCGGCCGCCAGGGTGGCGGTGGCTGGCTGGGGCGGGGGGCTAGTAGGGGCGGTTGGCATCCTTTGGCCTCTTCAGTTGCACCTTGAGTCTTTTCATGCCGATCTGGAAGCCATTCATTGACTGGATGGCAGCTTGGGCACTACCTGGGTTGTCGAAACTTACAAACCCTGGGGGAAAGGCCGAAAGAGGGAGATATTGTTATATGAGGAAGCAAGGACAGTCTGGGGTACTAGAAACATGTAAAGTGAAGATGAGTTCATTAAGATTTATTAGTCTTTTACAGATGTGTATGACATGAAAACTGGAACAATAATGAAATCCTTTAATCTGGACATAAAACTAAGAACAATTACAAATCTAACATACCATGATTGCTAAAAATTAAACCAACATAACACAGATGTGTAATAGCATGACAACAACAACAGCATTACAGTTTTAACAAAGAGAACTGCACCGATAATGGGGTTTATAACTAAAACATCAATGTGGTTGTGCAACATTTCAGTTTTGCTTTTTAACTTCCACTTGTGATGTGAAAAAAAAAAAGAGCATCAAATAACAAATTAAAACCTGCATCTCAAAACTGCAACATGAATTCAGGAAATACATTAATGTAGTGTATTAGTGAGCAAAAGCTAATTTGCAAATGGGTTGCACCTGATGGACTCTCCATAAAACATTCTCCACAATCCATTTATAATTTGCCAACATAATTATGCGTTCGGCTACACTGCGCCGTCAGCAGCATAACGTGAGATGGCAGTTCTCTATCTTTGCGTGGTGGACTAACTGTGAGATTCTGAGTTTATTAATTTTGTTGTTGCTGAAAGCGAGCTATAGACAGGGGTATAAGACTGTACACCCGCATTTGTATTATACAAAATGTCATGAAGAGCACAGTCGTAATAGGGAGATAAAACAGACAGCTGAGTTCTCAGATCTCAGCAGTCTGTAACGCTTAAAAAAAAGAAAAATCCACTCTTTCCTATTAGTAACGGCACACCTGCACAGAAATGATGTACTCTACTGTTCAGTTTTTTTTTTTTTATATAGGGAGAGCTGTCGAGAGGTTAGGGGGAGGGGGTATTGACTGCAGTACAAAAAAAGTGATTAGAAAAAAGAATAATCAGAATAAATAACCAATAATCTTTTGGTTTTGTTCATTTTTACCCACCAAAGCATTTACTTTGGTTTGTCGCCCGATCCACAAACACTTTGGAGGAGATGACATTACCGAATGGCAGGAACATCTGCATCAGCTCTCCATCTCCAAACTCTTGAGGGAGGTGGTAGATGAACAGGTTGCAACCTTCCGGTCCTGCATGGAAAGAAAGGGAGAAAAGCAAGAGAAGAGAGAGCGATAAAAGGCAAAGGTCAGAGAAAGGGACAATGAAAGAGACAAGGGAGTGAGAATGAAAAAGGGAGACCACGAGAGGAGAAAATTCTGCGATGACAGTAAGAAATTATTTAAAGAGTAAAGTAAAAGATAAAGAGAGTAGAAGAGCATATTGTTAGTCATAGTGTGCTTAAAGGCAGTGAAAATCTGTTGCCTCTGACAGCTTCTCCTAAATGATGTATAAATGCAATTTTCTGCCAAAAATAGAATAATTTTGGTTATCTTATAAAAGGCCTACATTTTTATCTAAGCTCTTCTCACTAACTTTTAGTTAGTGAGAAGAGCTAACTTTTAGTTTGGTGCTCTGTTGTTAATTTCTGTGTAGGTCTTCTGTGATGGTAAATCTAACTCCTTTGGAATGTTGTTTTAACTAAACAATAAGTTAAAATATGACAAAGTGGATTTTAGGGAAGTCTGATGGATTTGGACAATGAAGCAGGGAACTGTTTCAAATAACTGTTTCACTAGTCCACACAAGTTCGACACAGTCTCATATTCAGCCAGTTTAACTTTGCATCTCTAACTGCAAACCCATGTAGACCCTGCAAGAACCAATGAACTCGCTGTGAGTGATCATCATTTGCGAGTACAAGTCTTTGTGTTTTCTTAATATTTCCCTGTTAAGTTATTAGGTTTCAGATTTTGCACAAACATAAGAAGTGCAGGGCAGTTTCCTCCACGGCTTCAGTTATAGTTGCTGGGTAACCTTAAGTGGTCAGGTGGTTGCTGAATTTTAAGTATAATGGAAGCTAACATTCTTCATATTAATAATTTGATGGGACCTTTTACTTTATGACTCCTAAATGCTTCAAATATAGCCTCTGGGTTGCCACAGCTGTTAAATCATCTGTAATATTTATTTTATTTTCCACAAGAGGGCAGTAAGGTCCCAGGCTTGGGTGTTGAGCCTGGTGGTCATTAGGTTCACGAGAAGACTTACAGCTGAGTCCGAAATACTCTGTAATATTTTTCGTTTTCTTTGACTCACTTTCCCTTCTTCGCTCTGTTTTTTAATGTTACTTGACAAAAAAAAAA
>JASGAU010386701.1:0-26086 GCA_030220045.1 Australoheros facetus
AATTGATCACGTGACAGTTTGGACCCGCAAATGGAGTTCTACGTCATCACTTAACAACCGGATTGCGCATGTGTGAAGCTCGCCAGAGATAGACAGACAGAAAGATGTCGCACTACATTAAAAAAAAAAAAAAATCACCAGTAATAATAAACGACTATCAGACAATTAAATTCGTCGTCAACTATTTTTATTGTCGACAATGTCGACTAGTCGTTGCAGCCCTACTGCCCAATATTCAGTGCAAGAATATTTTCATCAGAATGAACAAAGAGGAAAAACTCCTTAAACATTTCATTATTAGATAACGCTCATGAGACCAAAGGAAATTCTCTGAAATTGTGCCAGTCTGAGGGAACTAAGGATGCACACACAGAAGGAATGAGGATATCCTTTGTTGAGTACGGTGGCAGCTTGTGGACAATCTAAGAATTCACTTTGATCAAAGAGGACCGAGGAGGATAGTCAGGCAAGGCCGCACTTTAATAAAGCCAGAGACTTACTGTCCCTCTTAACACCATTTAAATTACCTGCACTGAATGGACCTAGTGTTGGGCGCTATTAATCATGGCTCCCCGACTCTTGCTGTGCTTATAATCAAATGTGTACACTTTAAAGAACATAAATCCAGCCTCTGCTGAGAGCTGATTAAATTACAGTTTCACATTCTTGCAGTTGCAGAACAGCACCATATTCTTCTACAAACACAACAATATAATTTTAATTGCAAATTACTGACACTGCTTTCAGATGAATGGTGCATTTTGCCTTCTCATCCACAGATGAATGAGAGACTGTGGGGTGGGGAAGTGAGCTTATTCAAACACTAGTGGAGCAACAGCTTATAAATCACTTTACTTTTTGGTCTACCCCCAAAGAAAAAAAACTTAAGAATAAAACTAGAAATATTAACCTTTTTTTTCTTTATCAAGTTGCCAGAATTAAATAGAAAATGGAGAGACTTCTATATGAGGCCCAATCACGCTTAAGTGCACAGTCACCCCCCCAAAGACCCATTCTGAGCCAGGAAAAACCCTGATAATATTATATATACAAAAAGAAGAACACTTGTCATACTGCTTCAAGATTGCACTGGACATTTCCGAAATCTCCAAACCTTATAAACAGCCTAACGCATTAATCCATCAATTAATTAGGAGGAACCACGCAAAGCAAATTTATCCCCACCAAACCCATCCTGGCAAAGATCCAGTGAGATATCACTCTCACATATGTATTTGCATGTTTTGCATACACTGTATTAGGTTCACAGAAGAGCTAACCAGAGCTGCTTTCAGAGCCTGATAACCAGCAACAGGTTATAAAAAAAATATCCCATTTATCACAGTAAGCAGTCAACCTGTCGACTCTGGTATCAAGATACAAAGCACCATTTAAAATGGTTTTACATTCCTATATGCCATGAGCACTGTATGGGTAGAAATAGAAAGCATGATGTAACATCCGTTTATAACTTTCTTCTTTTTTTTTTTTTAAGAGCTGCACATTTAAACGAAAAGGTCAGACAGACAGTTCTACAAAGAAACATACACAGAGCTGTGGCTGGTGAAAAGCATTTTCCAAACATTGGCAGGCTGCACTAGGCTTTGTTTTTTCATTCTAAGCATTCAGCTATGCATCAAGATGTTCTAAATGCAATAATACCAAAGCAGACCACTCTACTGCTTCTTTTATAACCAACTATGGGTGACCAGCTTTGCACAGCTACAAATAACACTGAAGAGCAAAGTATCAGCTTTGACACGGATTACATTTAAAGCCTCCTCCTCCTCAGTGCACATTCAAATGTTGAGTACCATACTTTGGTAGAGGATATGAAGGGCTCATAATAGTCAAAATATTATGACAGGTGTTTTACATGTATACTCCACAAACCTTTATGGTTTTTCAGATTTTGTTTCTTTCTAAACAAGCATGCAGATTCCAGACAGATTAAAAAGTCTGCTGATTTCTATATTTATGTGCAACTGCAAACAGCCACGCCTTTCTCCTACCACGTGCTGAAGACATTGCTGAATATAGTGAAATGACTTTATATACATTTTCTGACTGGTCTTCAGAATAGCCAACAAAGTCAATAATGAGATCAGTTTTAAATGCAGAGACTACAAAGTTACTCAGTATATTGCCAAAGGTTTACATCTTCTGCCATCACTATCTGTTGGAGTCAGTTAAGCTAAGCACTTATTTAATTGGCTTTGTCAGCCTGAAAACTGACAAAGCCTACAAACTACCCCTGCTTACAAGTTTGCAGCAGGTCTTTGCAAGCTTATCCTACTGCAACCTATTCAACAGGGAAAGCATGCAAAGACCCCAACGCTACTATTAAAAAACAAAACTAATATTGAGAACATGAGTACTTTGTTTACCACTAAGTTTGTGGGGCTACTTACTATGCCAGAGTAAAACATCAACAGACATCAAGGCAGTGCGCACTCACTCAGTACTTCGGTTGGCCAAATGACACTGATGAGCAACGTCAAAGCAAATCCTAAAGTGCAAATTATTTATCATCTCAATGGCACCTTTGGATTGTGTTAAATCCTGGATATCCCTTCACCAAAGGCAAAATCTTTACAATCTTTTACATAGCTACAGTTAGTAATAATCTACCCCATATAACAGACTATACATGTAAACAAAAAAGACAATGCAGGACAACTTTCGTCTTACAGGGTGAAGCTAGTAGGAACTGAATACAGCTGCAATCTACAGTACTGATTATGACTTAAAGGTGAGTATAGTAAAACTGTAAAGTAGTAAACAGGATTCTTTTTTTTTCGCTTTAGGCCTTCAAACGTAACAGTATGGTTGGCCCTGAATACCTCGAAAGCCTACAGGTAAAGTATACTGCAGGCGAAACGCATTACAATACACGAGCTTGTAGTTTACCTAGAGTGGTTTTGTGTGTCAGTACCACAAACAATGGACCTGAAGAGCTTGCTTCACCTGAACCTGTGGAGACGTAATTTACAGCGTCTATCAAAAAAACGTAGAGAATCACCCATACTGTACGTCATCTCATTTGCTCACTTCCTACTTACAGCTGACTTCCTTAACACTAACGTGCAAACTGGTTCTGAAAAATGACTTAAACTCGGACGATGGCAACGCAGTTAGAAAAAAGCGCTTGTCTTAAGTGTTACCTCCTCATTTCGGAGCTTGTCAGCACCTGTTATCCACCTCACGGAACTGGACAAAAATCAAGTCCACGTCCTCAGCACACTAAGCTAGCTATCGTTAGCTTTCTTGATATCCCAACTAACTTACGTCCGAAACGTTTACAATTGGTTAAATATTAGAAAAATCTAAATGTCTTAATAATCACGCAGCCAAGCGTCACATGCTTAATATGACTTAGAAAACGCAAATCACACCAATGAAGAGCCAGCTAACAACGAGCTAATTCTGTAGCATCTTAAAAGGGCAAGATATCAGGATGTCACTACAGTAGTAGTTTCATCTTAGCTGGCGCCATACTATTAAATTAAAGTTTACATCAACAGCATTATACAATCAGTCAGGCCATTACACCTGACTCTGAACGCCGATTGATCAGGACATGATGCAGTTTAGGCCTTCTTGAAGCATTTGGATTATCAGGCTAGCGTAGCCACCTGACCAGTAGCTTGTTTGTTCATTACCTTACCCAAATACTCGCTGAATTAAAGGCAACTTGTGTCTGCTAGCTAGAAAGACAGAAAATATCAAATTGCCACCGCGTGTTGCCACGATTACGTTGATTTAGCAGACGCAGCGTACTACTGAGCTATACATCCCCAGCCCAGTAAGGTTACAGCTATGCTAAACATGCTAGCTAACTTAGCACAGCCCCGGTGCACTAAGGGCTGCGACTTCCTATGCAGCGCCACAGTGACAGTTGTCAACGTAAATACAGTCAAACCACAGACAATTACTCACACATAATGCTATTTCCCCTCATTTATGCCGACATATTGTTACTAGGATGTACTTACTAGCCGTAATGATGCCAGAAATGACTGGAATCGTCTCTATTAGCAATGGAGGGAGGAACACACTAGACATGCAAAATGGTGGCTACTCCAGCCTCATCACATCTACCGCAGGCGGAGGGTTACACTGACAGATCGCAGGGGTTCGTGAAAGAAGAGCTCAAGTTTATCACCAGCGTACAGTAACGTTAGCTGTACGGGAGGACTTAATCACAGTCTGTGCTCCTGCTCCAGACTCCCGCTTCATATGTTCGCTGGACACCATGGGTAATAGTTGAATTATGTCTTCATTATGATGACAGATGTAGGTAGGTGACTGTACTTAACCTTCCTTATCATTTACTAATTGCTGTAGCTTGTTCGCTTCCATCGCTCTCACAGTAACTAATGGGCTAACGTTAGGCTTCTTAACGTTAGCCAGCTAGCTGACGTTATCCCGTTGTACTCACTGACTGGGTATCTAAATAATTGTGCATAACGTGGCGTCCAACTTGCGTCTGAATGTGTATTATCAGTCATTTACCTCACAAAGGCGATTTCATGACCTGACGAGATTATTTTGTTGAGATGGCATATTTTCGCCTGAGCGTGCGGAAGAGTACATTTTCACCCGGTCACTGTGGTGCTGCGGTCAGTTTACTCGTGGCAGTCAGTGATGACGACTACATGCAATGTTATGACATTGGCGGTCCAGCGATTTGTAGCGACATCTAGTGTTGGCACTGTAGTATGTACAGTCAGAGAGCGAGTTTGTTATCAAATTACAAGTGTCATGATCAATTGTAGCACTACTTTTTATTCCTATAATGGCTGAAGGGAGCGCAAAGCTATCACAAACCACTCGGGGGGTAGAAATTGTTCATCATAAGGTATTTTTAGAGCTCCAGAGTATAAGGTGAAAGTTTTTTTTTTAATTATTTTAATTTTAAAATTACATAACAAAATGTTAATTTTCATGTTTTATATTATTTATTTGGGCAGGTGGTGCAGTGGTTAGCACACAGAAAGAAGGTTCAAATCCAGTCTCGAGCCTTTCTACATGTTCTCCCCACGTCTGCGTGGGTTTTCTCCGGCTACTAAGGCGTCCTCCCACACGCCAAAGATATGCATGGGTTTAGGTTAATTGATGTTAATTAGCCCTAAGTGTGAATGTGAGCATGAATGGTTTGTCTGTCTTCTACATGTTAGCCCTGCGACAGATTGAGACTGGGTGTACCCTGACTCTTACGCTATGACAATTGGGATAGGTTCCAATCAGTCATCTTGAATTGGACAATGGGTTAAGAGAAATGGATATATGATCATTTTATTTAGTCTGCAAAAATGCATCTTATCCTATAAGTTTATCCTGTACGGTTCAGTTGTAAGCTTAAAAAGCTCAACTTTTAGAGTTGTATATTCTGTCTAAAAATTGCAAATTAAATAATTTTTTATTCATGTATTTTTATTAACTGTTATCCCAGCACGGTGGCATGGTGGGTAGCACTACTGCCTCGCAGCTAGCATGACATCTAGAAGGATTGGGTTCGGTTCCACCTTGGCCTGGGCCTCTCTAGTTTTTGCATGTTCTCCCCGTGTCTGCGTGGATTTCCTCCCACAGTCCAGAGACATGCAGTTACTTGGATTAGGCTAATTGGTCACTCTAAATTGCCATTAGGCAATAGTTGTATGTCTCTCTGTGTTAGCCCTGCGACAGGCTGGCGACCTGTACAGGTTGTACCCTGCCTCTCGCCCTGTCAGCTGGGATAGGCTCCAGATATACTCAAAGTATGTGACTGCCACTAAACATAGTTGATGTGTTGCTGTTTTTTTGTTTTTGTTTTTTTGTTTGTTTGTTTTTTTTGGGGGGGATAAATCTACAGACATGTTTATTTCATACTGTACCTTAAAAATGAATCTTGGTTGGTCAGAATCACTCTAGACGTCTTTTGCATGCTGTCCTCCGTTTCCTCATTTCTCCATACAGGAGAAAAATTGTTTACTTTGTAGCTGTGACAGGATGCAGCTTCCTGTTGTATGTGTCAGTCCTTATTGTTTATTGGGGATGGGGTGTGCTGGGGATGGACATGTTAATATTCAAGATGTTATCAGGTTATACTACTTATCGGGCTTTTTAAAATTAAAGAGGAATCATCACTGGCCTTAAAAATAACAGTCTGTCAAAACCGCCCACTTAATTCTATCAATTATATATTGACATTTGAGCGTTAAAAATATACTGCAGAGTTGAAAATATATTACATTTAATTTACATTAATTCATATTATTGTAGAAACGAAAAGTATATTTACTTTCCGTAAACATGTTAACATTTAACCGAGCAGTATTTAAAGACTGTATAGAATATGGAGATATTGAACATGTGATCATCGTTAGTTTGTCGTTTTTTCTCCCACACAACGTGAACGCAGCATCGTATCTTTACTCGTCTTCGTCCCTACATCCCACAATGCTGTTCGACACAGCTTCGTTTCTTTTACGTTAGAGATCAGCTGAGCTCGTGCAGCGCTGTAGTGCGCGAACGGGCGCCAGTGGATCGGGATCGGAGGGGCTCGGAGCTGCTCGGAGTCTATCTCTGTCCGGGTTTGGACATCATCTTAACCGATAATCGGTTGAAGACGGGGCTTTTCTTATAAAGGCTGCAAGAATGTGACTCTTACATGTGCCCATTTTTAAATTTTTGTTTGTTTTGTTTTATTACCAGGCAAACGATCCAGATTCTGATTTGAACGGTTTTATTTTCATTTTTATTATTATTATTTGTACTTTTTTTTTTTTAATTATTATTTTGTTCATCATCTGCTCCCTCTGTGCGGAATACACCTGGACTGTTTGTTGCCGTCCGGGTTTAGGATATTCATTTTTTATTTGTTTTAACCGGTTTTGGGCAGTAATATGTCCAGGCGAAAACAGACCAACCCCTTCAAAGTTAACTGTAGGTATTTCAGGTATTGTCTCTCTTACTATTTCATGATTTATTTATTGATGGCACGTGCACTATCTGTGTATACTTGGGTCGCATGACATGATTATGTTCAATTACTACCAGCTGCCATAGCAAAGCTGACATCGTTTTTACCTTTTGAGTCTTTCTCTCTCTGTCAGTATATGTGCGTGTTCTATCTATATTTGTGTGTGTAACTCATTTGCGTGATCTGCCAGCTTTCGAGAAAGCAGGATGCTGAACCCCACAAGGGCAGTTTGGGGACTAAGACTTGTTTTTTGAGTGAGAGTTATAAATAGGTTAGGGCTGGGCGTTTAACTGTGATGGTTAATGTGAGGGTTTTAGGGAGTATTCTAACTCGAGGAGTCTCCACAAAGATATGCATATGGGTCATCGTTGAAAAAATGCGTCCCGGAGACACCTACTGTAGAATGAACTACTACAGAGGTAGTTTTTAATATTTTGACATGTGCTTATATACATGTGTCAAGGTTTTTCCTGGGTGGAAATGGGATTTTGTGAGGTGACTGGTAGGCGTGATTGGTCCACATACAATCAATGCAAAGTGTTTGTGTTGTATTTGGCCATTAGAAAAATAAACCTGCATTTGAAGATGAATAAATTAAACCCCACTTACAAAGACTACTGATTAAAAATATGTTTTTAATAACAGTCCTGGTGAAGTTTCTTCAGCTTCATTGCAGGGTGCCAAATGTGCACATCCGTGAACAGATTTTGTCAGCATAACAGATAGATGCAGCCATGAAACGTGACAGGTTTGTAGTTGAGGCCGAAGTGGAAGACTTGCGTGATCTGACCCATGGTTACTCAGTAACCATGTAACTAGAGGCCGTCTTGCAGTGGGATCACACCAGCCATGACGCATGTCAACATTTAGACCCATTAGTACTAAGTACCCATAGAGGTATTCAGGAGTCATGGCTTGGGCTACACCCATCTTCTGACTTGGCCTTTATTTTGTTCAAGAATACAGATATGTTAAGTTTTATGACAGCATCTTGCACAGCCTTTGTGGAAATTACTGTGCTAACAAAATTTGTCCACAGATACACAAACAACTGTCAGTATATTAAAAACTGCCTTTGTGGTAGCTCCTGCTGCTACAGCAAGAGGTGTCTCTATGGTACATTTTACCATGATGACACACAGAGAATCACAAGGCGAAACCAATAATAGCTAGTCTATCATGCCTGAAAATAATGTTGTAATGATTACCCATGCATACTTAATGTCAACATGTTCAGCCAGTTTGATCCAATCTCAGTATGCTTTCACTTTTTTCCATCCCTAATGTTTTTGGGGGTGGGTTTTTTTTTTTTAAAGCAATTTAGGACTAATTTGACCATAGTTATTATTTACAGATGTATAAAAACAAAAGAAACGCACATAAAGTGAGTCATAAATGCAGTGAACACAAACTCAGGGCAGATACAACCAACAGAATAGAAAATTAATTAAGACTATCTTGCAGGGTTTTTCCAGCATGATTAATTTTGGTCCTCACCACAAAATTACCTGCACTGTGATTAAAAAAATCTGTCCTGGTATTTTAATACCTCCACCAAGGAGGTTATGTTTTCGGTCGCGTTGGTTTGTTTGTTTGTTTGTCTGTTTGTTTGTTTGTCAGCAGGATTATTCCAAAAGTTATGAACGGATTTCGATGAAATTTTGTGGCGTGGTTGGAAATGACAAGAGGAAGAAGTGATTAAATTTTGGCGGTGATCTGGATCACGATCCGGATCCAGGAATTTCTTTAAGGATTCTTCACTATTGGGGGATAGGGGGTTATTGTTGTCTGGGAAAGATGAAGTGTATTTAGATACACGTATTAAAGCGTCAGTGACCCTATGGCCTTGGCGGAGGTTTGCGCTTTCTGAGTGCTTCTAGTTTATTTTTTTATGTAGGGTTAAATTTACTCAAGCTTTTTCATTTATCAGTTGGTCAAGAATAACTGGAAAAAAATGCAGACTTCTTTCCTTAACTGGATCATGTCTACCTGTGTAGTCACCCCTGAAAGGCCCATTTTGAGCGAGGGAAAAAAAACCCTGCCTTGTGATCAGTAGGCATTACTACACTTGTACACGAGTACTCAGTACTCTCAGGTTGAGCCACACCCAATTTCAAACTTGGCCTCATTTAGATCTCATCTGTAAAGTTTGGTGTCTGTGTCTAGTACTGCTGTGTGACTACCACATTGGCAATATCTACCCACAGACAGACATATAAACACCTGCCAAAGGACTCATACACATACAGGCCCACAAGCTAAAAACAATGCCAGCTAATCTATCACAGCATGTAATGATAAATAACTGAATGTGTTACATAATGTGTGAAAGAGCACATTCCTGTTACACTGTTTTATAATTAAAGTAGCTGCTTTCAGTTGCTTGTATAGTGATGATGTTTAATTTAGTTTATTACTCATTGGTGCTTATTACAGATCTCATCAGCAACACAGGCTTATAAATATCCCTCCTTTATGGCTGATAAGCTTATGTTCAGATATTTACAAGAAATGTTGTATGATTATTTTAGGGTTCAGGGCTTGTGGTTAGCCATGTTTCTGGGTTCCTTTTGGAGATGTTATTTCTGTCACTTTGCTGATTCAAAAAAAAAAAAGTCTCAGGCTTTAAAAAAATAAGACTTAGTGTCATTACCACTGGCACATCACGCCGTCCATCTGTCTGTCCGGGCATGTGTCCGTGAGGCTTTACCTTTCCAGTCTATAGACTCCAAAACCACAAGGAGCTGAGCCATGAAATCCGGCATATGTGTTCTTTACTCTTCAAAGATGTGGAACATGATATTCATATTCATGAATGTTTAGTACCTTTTGTCCACTTTGGCTGTATTTATCTGAACTGAAGAGTAAACAACATGGTCAATTTCAGGCTGCTAATGCTATAATAACATATGCTAATGATAAGCAACTTTTTTCTCATGCCTGATTGGCTTAGTCTAATCATGTGATCATATTGTGCTGTGTGATTGGCTAGATCTACTTGGCCATAATTGACTGAAATGGAAAAAGTGGGGATTCCCCATATCTAGCAACTCACCTAAGTCACTGAACAGCTGGCAGTAGCTAGACAGTGAGAAACTGGGGAATCCCAAATTTCTAGGTAAAGAGCCAGTCCGTTTATAGTAACATCAATTCTAGGCTGCCATGTTAATCCTGTGGTGCCAAGTTCTGATTGGCTGAGCATTGTCTATCATGTTGGTCAGGAATGACTCATGGCCATAAATGGTACAGGCTGTGACTCTTCATTAAGTAATATTAAAGCCATACCTACTGCTCAGCAATATTGCTCAGATCTAAACAACGTGGTTGCATTATGATTTGTACATGGTCGCCTTATGCTTATAGAGATGTTATACATAAGGCATTCATATCAGCAGATTATGTAGTATGGGTACATTATGTAGTCATATTCCTTTACACACTAATATTATATGAACACCTTGTAGGTATGCATTCTATCAATAGAAAGCGATTGTGTAGTATACACCCTTGTGCAAGAGTGCAGTGTGTACTTTGTCTAATTTGTTTACCATGGAAATGTTTTGTGTCAGTTCTAGGATGTGGTTACCAAAAAGTATTTGTAGAAATGTTAAAGATAATCACAGAATATCAATCTCTTACAGCACGTTTAAAGTTCTTTTGATTTAATGAGTGTAGTTAATATTGAAAACATATTTTTGCTGGAATATGCATTATATTTTTACTAACCCACGGGTGACTAAAAGTAATTGAATAAAGGTTTCGGACAAGGCCTCCAAATTAAGGCAAAATAGCTTTGCAGAAGGCAATAAGACGGTGGTTTGCT
Organism: Australoheros facetus; assembly: GCA_030220045.1. Classification (NCBI taxonomy): domain Eukaryota; kingdom Metazoa; phylum Chordata; class Actinopteri; order Cichliformes; family Cichlidae; genus Australoheros; species Australoheros facetus. The sequence continues at coordinate 10,788 of JASGAU010386701.1, forward strand.
ACTCATCGTTTTGATATATTGGTCAGCTAAATAATTTGAAGGTTTGGACTGTTCATCCAACAAAGTATTCAGTTTAAAGATGGGACCTTGGGCTCAGAGTTTTACAAAGCAAAAATAATTTCATTGAAACAGATATTAGATGTTCTTGGGAGATCCCTAATGTGGATAATTTGTTGGAGTCCCTAGATGGGACTCATCTTCAGACCTTCTGCTCAGTAGACAGCTTGCTGACCTCTTATCTTAAACTAGTTTCTGTCCACTGAAGGGGATAGCCCAGTGTAATCTCCTGAAGTATGTTACAGCCCTCCTTTCTAAACACAGTTTGTTTAAACTCCTGGAGAAATGCATCTTATACTTGCTGCAGACCTGCAAGCTAATGAGCTCCTTAGTTGCTCTGAAACACCTATGAGAGTCCAGAGTGAGAGCTTGGAAACCTCAGAAGGCCACAAGACTGTCATATCATTTTTTTTTTTTTTTTTAAAGACCTAGCAAGACCCATGACACAAGAGTGTGAGTGCAGGCAGGGGTGTTTTACACACTCACTTACTTTCTTCCTCACCATTATTTGTTTTACCTGTCTTTTCTTGTGAAGTATGAATTGCATTCAAAGAGCTGTCCCCTTTGAGAAGGTCAGACCAGACAGACAGACTGACAGACCAGACAGGCAGGGAGACAGTCTGACAGGCAGGCAGGCTGACACACATGCACATGGTCGCACACACAGAGACGCACACAGAGGGAATTCCAGACAATGATACAACAGTGATGTCTGTCTAGCTGTTAAGTTTGATGTACAACAATACCCAAGAAAAAGTGCATCACATAAAAGGTGTTTTGTTTGGATGTGGTGATGCATACTTTGTGGTGTCGAGTGGATGCCTGTCAGGGATGTACACATCAGTTTGTGTAGCAGTATATCTGAGTTTATGGCTGTGGTTTCATCATTTTTATGTACCTAAAAGTAGAAATCTTGAAAACCTTATTGGCATTAATAATAACAAACAAGTTATTTCACAATATTTTGTATTAAATGTATTTTGTTGATCCATCTATCAAATTGAGGTCTCAAGATTCAAAGTTTTTCCCAACTTTGAATCTCATGTGACTACAAGGTGTTAGTGTAGCTGAATCAAAATCCCATTCTAAATATATAGAAATCACTTTTTGTTGTGTTAGCCAGAAGCAAACTAACTTGTGAAAGTCTTTTGTTAAGAAAAGTGCTTAATCACTCCCATCTCTGTCCATTTTCTTCAATGTTATGTCAGTGGTTATTCGTGGTGAGAACTAATCAGATGTCTGGCCCACCGTCCATGTTCTCCTGAAAGTCTATGGGTGTAAGACGGGGGGGGGGGGCAGCACTTCCTGCAGATTCAGACAGAGTTGTGTGTCTGCATGTGTGCATTTTTTGGAGGGGACGGCTGCTGAAAAGGAGAAGGAGGGGCCTTTGAATTCAACAGGACCCCCATTGCTCAGTGTTTGAGTAGAGTTTTGGCATTCTGTCTTTTGTCTGTTTTGTTTTGCGCGCTACCCCTCCGTCACCCGCCACCCCCCCCGTCACCCCCCCCAGCCTCCCCATCTAACCCTCTCCCTCTTCTGTGTGTCTGTTGGCTGATGAGTTTGTCTCTTTGTCTGGATTCAGTCAGACACTGCGTCACCTCCTGCCTACAGACACACAGACTCAGAGATAACATCGCAGTGGCAGAGACTGAGGGAGCGAGGGGGGGTGGCAAGGAGAGACAGATGTACAGACAGAGCCGTAGCGGTGGGGGGATGGGTATCTCTCACACACCAATCGTTGGCTACGCGCCGAGAAGCCAGCCTGTTGTAGTAGTTCATAGTTCAATACTCCGACCCACTCTGCTAACAAATGCTTGGATTTCTGTAGGAAAAGTGCCCAAACTGTGTTCATAAAGCAACTTCTCACAAGTAGCCAAATGACTAGTTCTATACTTCTGTCCTTCTCACACACAGAGAATAAAAGAGAAAATGTGTGTGCGTGTGCGTGCACGCAGGACCTCAGGATTGTGATGAGGGCTGTAATTACTTCTGCCAGTCTCAGGTAACTGAAGTCAGGAGCGGTCCCATCTTCTGATCTGTGTTAATGGAGAGGGAGCACGCAAGGGAAGAAAATTGGATTTTAAGCTATCATTAATTTTCGCTATCTGAAGTGGTGATGTTCCTATGTGTGAATGCCAGTGGAGCTTTCAACAAAACTGAGTCCAGTGGAGCAGTGCTGGCAGCTGAATAAACGTTTACAGGGTCCAGTGTAATAAGAAGAAAAGTGAAGGGATTGTATCACATCCTTCAGCCAAAAAGAGCTGCTGTGTACAGTACAATAAAGAGTGGCATCGCAGCGAGTGAAATGAGCCACATATGGGCTGTCATGGTATGAAGCTTTATCCTCCCCCTCAGAGCTGATGGTAAAGATATGGACGTAGTCAGAGCTTCATATATAAGCAGGGAGGACAGAGGGCGAGCCAGGCTGTTCTGTGTGTGGGTGGTACTGAGAGAGAGAGATGGCGAAACGGAGCAGTTAGCTGGAGGATAAGAGTACAGGCTGCTCCCCCCGTGGGAATGCAGCATGCCTATCGGAACAGCTAGCATGTATCTGTGAGTGTATATGTGTATAAAAAAAGTGGGGGTTGGGATGCAAATGAAGTAAATGTGCATGCATATATGTCACTGGGCTCGCCTCGCTGCTTTAGCATGAATCCTACTGCTTGTTGTTATGTTCGTATGAAACCAGATTAATCTAAGAAGTTCTTCTCAACTGATCCTGCCAAAGTCTTAAGAAAAAGGTAGAATTGTTACAGTAATTTACTCTCTGGGACTGCTTTCTATGCGGTGGACTGTTTTGCTCCAATTACAGGTTTTGTTTTTTGTCAGCATGTTGCAATGCTGTAATAATCGAACTTTTTTTTTTTAAACTTAATTAGATTAGTCCACGTTTACAAAATATGATCAAAACAAGGACCTTCGGCTGTAGATGAATCCACTTCTATCAAAACATTTATACCTTCTTGTGATGCACTACCACAGCAGATGCTGTTTCGAAGTTGCTATGGCGATAAAGCCTTCATATGCTGGATACAGTGAAGCATTTTAGCATAGAAGCCATTTCTCTACCCATACAGTTTTTTTTAACCATATTTATCTTCTTGCTAAATATAGAGAATCAGTTTATTTCAAATGAAATCAGTTGCTCAGAACTGTAGTTCTCAAACTCTCTGTGCAGAAGCCAACACAATTTCAGTGTACACTTGAAAAGTAGCCTCATCTGGAATATTAGCAGTTCTTCTGATTGTGAGGTCAGATGAAGGGACTTGTGAGCATAATGCCTAATCCCTTTTTGTTTTTTTTTTGGCGCTTTACAAGAGGCTCCACTAGACTCCAGTATAATCTGATAAGGAGAAGTTGTGGATTTCTCCCTATCAGATTCTTTCACACACAATCCAGCTCGCAGTCATGTCGCCCCTGGTTCTGATCCAGCAATCTGTTGAAGTGGGCACAGTTTCTCTCTTCAGGGATGTTTGGATTTCAGGTGCCTCTTTAGCTTGTTTGGCACCTTGTTGGCATTTTTAGCTCTCTCCCCAACAATGGCTGTGTTTGGACTGCAGGCCGTTGACTATTAATCATGGCTTCCTAATGTGCACTAATATAGATCGTTTAAATTTCTGACATTACTTTTTTGTAATAATGTAACTGTACAGCTGCACTGCAGAACTATCAAGACACACCATTAAGTTCAAAACTTGGCTTAGAGAAAAGTCCAGCCACAATCTGTTTTCACACAAACTCTGAGAATCACATGGAGACATTTGTCAAACTTGGAAAAAGACAACTGTTTCATATACCACACAACAGGATATGGTGCAAAATGCTCTGTTGGGTCTGACAAGGGCACGGCCTCACATTGATCAGATTTCACAAAAGATATTGGTGTTGCTACAGGTAGGTTCAGTCTGCCTGGTTGATGTCCAAGATATTGTGTTGTCATTAAAAAAAAACTGTCTTCTCAGAAACTTGATAGATAGGCTTGGAGTCACACTGATGTCAAAAATCTCTCTATATGTTGGTATCTCCTCTAGCACTGAGCTTAAGCTTACAGGTTTAGCTTACATAAATCATACGATTCTGCTGGTAACGGATGTGAGCATGATTACTTTTTGCCCCTTGTTAAAGCAATCCACTGTGCTCACTGAAAACAAGTATCTTACTCACTGTCTTTTTATCTCCAGGGCCATTCCACACTTCGAGCGTCACAGGACTTCAGCACACTATTAACATGGATGGCAGGGACGAATTCACAGAGGACAGTGAATGCTGCAGCAACAACTCCCAGGAAGTCCAAGGGCAGGATAGTTTCTCAGGTACAGGATGGAGGGATGGGTCAGGGAAGGACTGTTGGACTCTGTAGGAATGTCCATGAGGGGTGTTAGTGAGAATAAGCCCTGCCCTGTGTTCTGTTGTCTGTCCGTATTGATAGGGCTGTGTTTGCCTCCATAGAAGACAGCGATAGTGACCCTGAAAACCACGGCGAAGACTCGTCCTCCAACACCTCTGCTGACGACCACATGACCACCAAGAGAACACAGTGCCTCCTACAAGGAGCAGGAGTCAAAGAGGTGAGAGGGTTGCTACCTATATGAAACTGGAGGAATTGGGATCTTTCATCCCGGTGTTTTTATCATGGTACCACTTGATAGTCCTTTTAATAGTGTTTATTTCTTCACAAAGGTTGTGGTCAGGGCCTAAAAACTGGAAGATTTTATTTATTTCTCACTGTTTATTTCTTTGAAAATGACTCTCTACATCATTAATTAGTTTGAGCACAGGATATATGACTGTAAACAACCAGACTGGTAACATGGTGTGGCATAAACATATAAACAAAGCACCACAGAGATAAATGAAGACACAGATCTGGCCGGCATGAAAAATGTGGTTTATAAATGAGTCCGTTGCTGTGGTAAGACTTTTTATCAACTCTCATCCATCAGTTGTGCATAAAAAAACAAGCTGATGTGTACAGTAATTTGCATCCAGTCTGTGTTGTCTGATCCAGTTTAACGAACCCAATGTTTAATTGGGTTCGTGAATTGGTTCATGCAGCTGTGGATTCACAGTTGATGTGTTGTGCTAGAGGAAAAATAGGAGATATTTTGCCTGAACCAATGCAGGCATTAACAGGAAAAGGAAGTACTGATACTGAATGTTTCCTCCTCATCAAAACTTTTAAAGTTTGTGTGATATTCATATGCTAACCTTTTTGTGTGGAAAAATAACAATTGCTTGAGTATTGCCAACTTTTGACATTTTTGTTTTGTGCTATTTTGAGATGATAAATGAGTAAAACTGATAATTAGTCTAAAGCAGGGCTCTTCAACTACAGGCCTCGAGAGCCCCTGTCCTGCAGGTTTTAGGTGTGTCCCTGATCCAACACACCTGAATCAAATGGATGAATTACCTCCTCAGTATGTTCTCCAGACTCCTGCTAATGACTTCTACATTTGACTCAGATGTGCTGAAGCAGAGACACACCTAAAACCTGCAGGACAGGGGCTCTTGAGGCCTGGAGTTGAAGAGCCCTGGTCTAAAGATACCACTACACTGTATGGAAAAAAGTGAAAAAAGCAGTGGGCTACCTACACAGTTCATCTACAGGAGCCATGGAAACCAATGCTGTGAAGTTCCCTGTAGTTAGGGAGTCAACAGAGCGTTTTTCACACCACATGCCTCAGCACTTTGCGATCCCGCACTGTATCTTTACATGATCTGCCACGTTTATGGCTGAGTTGCTGTGGTTCCTAAACGCTTCCACTTTGCAATAATACTACTTACAGTGGATCGTGAGTATCTAGGAGGGAAGAAATTTCATGAACTGGCTTGTTGCAGTGGTGGTGTCCTATTACAGTACCACACTTGAATTCAAAGAGCTCTTTAGAGCAACCCATTCTTTCACAAATTTTTGTAAAGGCAGACTGTATGACTATATGATTTTATACACCTGTAGCAATAGGCTAAATTCAAAGACTTAGTGGCTCAATATTTTTGTCCATATCATGTATGTTTTTATGAAAAGAAAAGTCCTTTTTAAGTTATTAGACACCCCTGGGTTCAGCCAATATGTTTCTTGCCTGCACCTTCTGTTTGAAAATGTTCTCTTTGAGTCACATCTGTCTCAGCACACAGTGTGATGTCACTGTCAGTGAGTCACTGGGGCTTGTGCGAATTTTGCTCAGTCATACACTCAACACATCATCATACGCTTGTGAAAATGCTTCAGACTGAAACAAGGCCCACATTAGTGTGGTGCTTAAATTTTAACTGCCATCATACTAACAGTGAATCTTCCACATATATGGCAAATTTTCATTTTATAAATAACTCAAAACTCTGCCTTTCCTTTTATAGAGATATAGAGAAGGGTTTTTTTTTAAGTAGATGTAAAATAATTTGACTATAGTGGTAATGTACTTTGAAAATGTATTTAAATGCTATTTGACTTTCCTCAGGAGAGCGAGGAAGGGGGAGAGCACTGCAACAACTTTGTTTGTCCTCTCTGCACGCTGGATTTCAGCAGCCCTGAGAAGCTCATCGCCCATGTCTACCAGGTGAGAACAACATTGTCTCACCTGCCTTTCCCTTATACAAAACCAAGAAAGAAATGCAACTGCAGAAACTGTATTGCAGCAGTCTAATCTGGTACTTACTTTGCTGTGCACCTAGATAGGAGTCTTTAATTTGGCAGTGTTTTCTTTTTATGGACAGTGGCAAAAGCCCCACGAGTGTTAATAGTTATTATTATTGTGGTAAATTTGGTTTAGAGTGATCTCCCAGCCTTTTTTTAAAGTTCATTTTGTATAAATGCAGTATGCTCTTTGCATTTATAGTACCATTCATTACAACCACAGTAATGACTATAGCTGTTGCAATCATGAATTTAGAAGCACATGCTAATATTATACACTTTACAATTTTATTGATATTTAATTGTTACTTTGTCTTTTGTAATCAGAAGAGAATTGTCTGTAACAAAAAGTTGACATCGTTTAAGTTTGCGGTTGTTTTCATCTCTTTTTTTGCTGTCTTTAACAGCACACGACTATGATGAGCAACACCAAGAGCTATGTGTGCCCAGTGTGTGGGCGAGCCCTGAGTTCGCCTGGCTCACTTGGACGGCATCTTCTCATCCACTCCGAGGACCGCCTCTCCAACTGCGCTGTCTGTGGTGCACGCTTCACAGACACTAACAACTTTAACAGGTTCAGCTCATCTCTGCTGTAGCTCTCATCTCAGGTCTTAATGCAGATTGTTTTAATTGAAAAGAAAAAAATAGATAGATGTAGATGTTGTGATATAATTATACAAATTTAATATGACCCTGAAGTTTCTGTGTTGAAGAACTGATTACCCTGTAATGTTTTTGTTTTGTTAATGCTATTTTATTCATCTTAATCTAATCTTAATGTAAAACAACATCTCAGGGTTTAGAAATATCCTTCCATTTATGACAAGCTGAGAAGACATAACGGATTCAGAAGGAGAAGCAGTTTAAAATGCGGCTGTTTAGTCAACTCCATAGTATCTAAAACTCAATTTTAGCAGGAGTGTACTGTAGATACTAGAAAAAAAATTGCATGCTACATTATTTTAAAAGACAAACCTTTTGGTTGTAAAACCTATGAACATGTAAATTAAGTAAAAAATAAGTAAAAATGAGTCTTAAATACATTATAATAGAATGCAATAGATCAGTGGTTTTCCAAGTGTGGGATTAGGCAGAATGCAGAACATGAGGGATGCATAAAATTAGTACAGCAATGACAGATTTAATGGAAATAAACTTGCGTGTTGCTTAGCAACTACCATTACATTTCTAATTTAAACAGCACTGACAAGGTCAGCATGCATAGTAGAAGGAGAAGCAGTGAGAAGTGATTAAAAAGCTGAGAAGAGAAAAGTCATGAGCCATTACGGTTGGCAGAAGCAATTGTTGCTAAGTTTAGAAAAACGTAAATATTTATTATTCTAAAGAGGGACTAAAAAAGATATGTCTTAGATGTATGCGGAAAAGCCGTTTCATGTTGTTCCAGCCAGCTACAATAAAATACCATAATCAACATCTGGCACACTGTGTCATCTGAACAGTCGCCTTCTCTGAGGCTGTTAACAGCCTGCTGAACTTCTCTCCAGAGAGCTAGCCAGAGTTCATGTGACACATGGTCTTATTCATCTCTGAAGCAAAATGTTTGGAAAACAACTAATACGAAATGAGTCATCTCTTCCTATTTCAACAAAGTGCTTTCAAGTCATGTCAATCATTGCAGCTTGACAGAAGCAAAATTTTCCTGTTATCTAAAAAATGTGTGACCATACGGGCCTGGCTAACAGGAATTCAAGGCAAAAACAATGCTTGTCAGTCTGGTGTATGAAGCCTTTGTTGCAGGCTGGTGGAACAATTCCCTGTGGGGTGAAATCTCAGGTTTCAGACTGCTCTAAACGCTTGGTTTCAGATATTTTGTTCTTACTGTGAGTGTATAATGTAAGTGAGAAGGTATATCATTAATATCATGATCTTAAGCACACACTTTGGCTGTGTGCACAAAAGCCCCACCATCTGCTGTTCAAAACTTCTGTTTATGAGGTGCAGCCAGTCAGAAGAAAGTTAGAAGGTGAGGGTGAGGGAGCTGAAAGTGCTCGTTTCAGACTGTGGAGGGGCTTCATAGAGGCACAGCATAAGGTGAATAAGGTTATTTTTAACAGGGAATGAGGCAAGTCTACTCTAGCAGAGCTCAAGAGTTTCAATTTGGGGCTGGAAATAAACATAATTGGCTCTGTTACACCTATGTGAAATATTTAGACAGGAGCAAGGATTCTGGAATTCATTCAGGATCTAATGCTTCTAAGGAAGAATCCAGATGTAAAACAAGGATGTTAGTTGATTTATGTATCCTGTTTTAGGGAGAAGCTTAAAGAAGTCCTCGACACAACTAGGATGGATGTGACTGGAGGAAGGGATGCCTGTTCCATGTCCCAGTCTCTCTCCAGCAGCCCCATGAGCAGCCCAGGCCCCTGCACTCACTCTTGCCACGGACCGGGCCCTAGCCCCAGTTCATGTCAGGGTCCTTGCCCATGCCACGCAGCTAACACCAATCCTAACCTATGTCAAGCCCAACGTTCCTGCCAGGAACAGGGTCATATTTCAAGCCAGTGTCAAGGCCCAAGGCCATGTCACGGCCCGGGGCCGGGATCTGGACCATGCTCAGCTGCAGGACAATGCACAGGCTCTGACCAGGGACCCACCTTTTCTTCACTGCCTGACAGTCTTCTCTCTGAAGGGCCATCCCTCGCCTCTATTCCTGATGCGCTCAACTCCTCCTCCTCTGGTCTTCCTCCTATCCCTGACATCCTGAGCCCTATGCCAGTGTTTCCTGCCGGAGTGCTGCTGGTGTGCAACAGCTGCGTGGCCTATCAGCAGTTAGTGGCAGCCCAGTCACCGATGCGAAAATGGGCTCTGCGTCGGAAGAACGAACCCTTGGAGGCCCGACTGCAGCGTCTAGAGCGCGAGCGCACAGCAAAGAAGAACAAGCGGGCGTGTGAGACAGAAGAGGAGAGGGAGCTGAGGCGGCTGCGGGACCGCGAGGCCAAGCGTATGCAGAGGATGCAGGAAACAGAGGAGCAACGGGCACGCAGGCTGCAGAGAGACAGGGAGGCCATGCGATTAAAGAGGGCCAACGAGACACCGGAGAAGAGGCAGGCCAGGCTGATCCGCGAGAGGGAGGCAAAGAGGATCAAGCGGCGGCTGGAGAAGATTGACCCTGCTCTGAGGACACAGATAGAGCACGATCCTGCCGCCATGGCTGCCCTCACAGCAGACATGAGTCTCTTTCAGTTCCCCTGCCCTATGCCTGTCTCGTCCATTGATAATGGTCTATTCATGAAGCTGCCCTAATGGGTCCAGGCCACTCGGGGAGGGCAGAAACCAGTTGGCTTCTCGCAGCATCATTAACCTCTGCACTGCGCCATCAGGCTGCCTTGGTCACAATGAACCATTCCAAGCTGGTTTCCACCCAGCTCGATCTGTGTCGAACAGCTTCACACACAAGCTGCTTTGTTAAATACAACAAAAACTTCGTCGTTTTTATTTTATTTTTTACAGTCTAGAAAACCTTGGGAACCGGGATGAGAATGTTTCTTATTGTATGGATGATGACATAAGAGCATGTTGTAAAGAGATTTTATCTGTTCGTCAGTGGACTAGCAGATTTAACACAGTTCATACTCATAGGAGCAGTTATACTTCCTTCGAGGAAAAGTTAAAATCATTTGCACATGGACCTTCAATGACAAGAGAGGGGACTTTGTAGCCATAGCCCCCCTCCTCTCTGGTCCACTCCGCCAGCCCAGTGACTCTGAGTTCCAGGTAGCTACACATCTCTCTTCAAGCTGCTACCGTGGGTCCCTGGGAAGTTCGTGTTCATTCAAACTACTACCTCAGCTGGCGCCGTGGTCGCGCCCTCTGTCCTGTGGCTTACTGCGTTCCAACTCCAAGCTTCCAAAGCTCTATATGTACTGTACACTACTACGGAGGATGCAGGTCGTTTTTCCATAGTTTATGTTCATATTTATCATTCAGGCACTTTAATAGGATACACACATTCACAAGTGATTTGAACACAAGGAGCGTTTGATTATATTGATTCTTAACAGATAAACTCTGAATGTTTGTCCTATTGAACATGGCCAGTGTTGAGCTACATTCCCCCTCATCTCCTCAGTTTTACATCTCAATGCATCCGCCTTTTTACATTCTCTTTGCCAAGATATGACTCTATTGTCTTTACACTCCAGACATTTTTGCCAATGTCATTTGTTTGACTTTCTGTTACAGAGCTTTTCTCTGGCTCGTGAAAGAAGTCATAAAGTCTGCGCTGCTGTTATTGTACTGTAAAATACATTAGTTACCTCTTTATATATTTGGGCTCATTACATTAAGGAATATTGTGCTAAAATGTTCCATTAAGTGGTTGCAATGAAACAGTACCTAATGTGTTACCTGTTGACCTCAGAATTTGTCACATTACTTGAATTCTGCCCTAAAAGATGCATTTGTTTTCCTTATGAGTGAGTTACGACGTGGAGGATGGTTTTTATTATCATGTGGAGAATCTTACATGAGTAATGCAACCTCTGCTTCGTGCAATTTGTGTAGCATCCACATGCTTTGTAAGGCTGCAGTACCTTCAAAATGTGTAAACAGTACCACTTAAATTATGTTTTATATCTGCTAGTCACTTTTATTGAGTCATATGAAAAGTGGAAATGATTTTAAACACAATTATTATTATTTTTTTGCTGTTTTCTTCATCTGTTACTGAGCACTGGGGTTAACTTCATGGCACATACAGCCCATACAGGAGATTCATTAACCTCATTCCAGCACATATTTATGCAATATGATGTGAATATATATTTTTTTTCTTGTGAAAGTGTTTGGGGTATTTTGTTGGTATATAAAAAGATAATGTTTAAATTAGAGGCCATGGTTGGATAACCCTTGTTTAATTTCCTGCCTGTTACCTCCACTTCTTCTTGTCTTCGCTTATCCAGATGCAAACATTTTACAGTGTCAAATGAGCAGTTTCAGAAATATTCTTCAAAGAAGAAAGAGCAGCGGTTCTGTTTGAGTCGCTCCTAGACAAGCCGTAACCCACCTGGCTGTTAGTTCCAGCAGATCTAATGAAGAGAAAACAAAAAATGAAATGGCGTTTTGGTTTTAACGTCAGAGGCTTTTCTAGGAGTGCATCAAACCACTATGCAACAGATGTTATTTATTAAAGGAAATTAATTCACTTTTCACCGAAACTATGCAGAATGCGACCTCAATTTAAACGGACTTCAAAGCAAACAGTTCAGCTTCTCAGGCAGTTTAACTCAGTGAGAGGGCTCAGAGCCTGGATACAGCACCCCAGTCCATAAGAGTCATTTATAGACCTGTCATATGATGTGATGGGAACAGTTTAAGGCAGTTTTGGGACTTTTAATAGAGACACTTTGTCTTCTGAGAGATGTTTTCTCTTCCTAATTCAGCACAAAAAAAAAAAAAAAGCAACAGGGTCTCACTGCCATCCTATTCATGATACACTCTACCAAGAGCAGGATCAGTGTCCTCAACAAAGGCTTCAGGTGTCGTCTCTTTCTCGCAGAATATGAATACTGGGTATTCTCAGAGGTTGCTCTTTGAAATTGCTGTGACCCTGTTTGTCCTACAGTGGGATACTGGCACAGAAAACTTCACTTACTATTGCAAAGGAAGTTCTGTGGACTATTGTGTGGCACTGTTCTTTAGCAGCAGCGCTCTGTGTGGATTAGGTAAGCACTGCATGTCGTGAAACTGCACTCGTCCTATAATGGTTCAAAATGAGCTTGTGTTCTACTGTTAGTTTATGCCTGCCTGTTTTTTACAGTTTAATTGAAAAATGTTTAAAAACGTTGGCCTTTCTATATTCTATCAGGATTTTCTCTCAATGTCCATGTTTACAAAATAAGTCTTTCTGAATAAGGCCAAATGAATGAGCTAAACTGCTAATAACAACATGCTAGTTGTGATATCAATGCATTCTGACTGGATGGCACTTTGGGGGTGCCATCCTCTGTTACTGGATTAACAGATGTACAGACCATGATGAAACCTGGATAAGAATGTGGAAATAAACATCGACTTTATTATAATGTTGGTGTGCAGCATAATTTGCATTTTCTTTGTCTTATGTTTTTTTTATTAATGTATTTGAAGGAGAAAGTTGAAATTTCAAGTTTCTCCAGCATGTCACAGGACCAACACAGAGAGACAGACAACCAGTCACATTCACATCTATGGGCAATTTAGAGTAGCTAACCTAACCCCAGTAACTGTATGTCTTTGGGAGGAAACCCACACAGACACATAGAGAGAGGTGGAATCGAACCCAGGCCCTCCAGATGTTATTCTAACCACCGTGCTATAGGTGTGAAGGTGAATGGTTCTCTGACACACTAGGCCTGTAAGACCATCAGGAAATGATGTTCTGCATAAACAAGAAATGTCCTGCAAAAAAAACGGACAAAACAAAGCTAGAACCCAAGAGGGTTCTAACAGAAGTATATCTCTGTGGTTTCTGTCTAAATGACGAGATTATTGATTGAGAGATTTTATATTACTTGGAACATGACAGTTGTAAAACTATGCTAATACTGTTTAACAGTGTATTATGAGCACTTTTGTCCTGCAACTGTTATTTTATATTACCCTAACTGAATTTCATCCATTCTCTTCCACTTATTTGTTTAAAAGCTATAAATTTCATAGTACAGGTCAAGATGGCACATAACAGACAAACGTGACAAAGTCATTAAAAACTTGTAAAGCAAGTTATTGCATGCATTGCAGCAGAACATAAAGTAGCTAAAGAACTACCAGTGTACACTCAGTTCTTGTTTTTCAAAGTCTTTAAAGTCACCCTGGAAAAAAAAAAAAAAGCCCTTAAATGACCATGACAATCATGCCCATGATGAGTGTATGTAAACTTCTGCCCAAAACTGTAACTAAAAGCATTAAGAGAAAAAAATGTGTGTCATGTACCCTGTCCTCCTGAGACCCTGCGTCCACATATGGGGACATTGCGTTTTAGCTTTGCTGCTCCTTATACTTTATTCTGCTCAATAGTGTTTTACACTTTGTTAAGTCATGTTGTTTTTGTTATGTTATGCTATAAAATTATCCCAGTGTCCACATCTGAGGACAATTTTTTCCCATAAAAGTATGTAACAACCATGTAACAAAATACAACTTCCTGCTCAAAGAGTAAGCTTAATTTATATCAGGTCCATCTAATCACAAATATCAAGGAGAAATTAAAAATGCATCGCAAACAGGAGCTCAGGTCTCAGGAGGCTATGGCAGCTGGGATATGCTCCAGCCTCCCTGTGACCCTGAACAGGATAAGCAGAAGAGAATGGATGGATGGATGAAAACATATTCTTACAAAAATGTTTTTAATATTAACTAGGGGTGGGACTCGATTAAAAAAATTAATCTAATTAATTAGGAGCTTTGTAATTAATTAATCAAAATGTATCGCATTTTAATCACATTTGAATATTTAACATGATAAATATTTAAGTTTGGTTGATGAATGAATCAATATATATATAAGCTTAAACTTTAAAATTTTGTTTATTTTCCCACCAGTCTACTACACAGACCAACGAAGGGTGGAAGTGCTCCTGTGATAAGCAAACTCCTGAAAGTAAAGTTAAGCGTCATAACTGGATAGTTTTATTCTACATTAATGTCTCACTTAATATAGCTGGAAATTAATCATTAGCTCAGCTGTATTCCTTGATGCTGAAATGTGTTATGCTTCTTTTAACAGCTTATTTTGAATTAAAGACTTAAAATTAAACCACAAAAAGGAGCAAAAGTTCGTTCTCCGTTTAACCAGCTGCTTTTACACAGCTGTGCTTCGCACTCACGGTTGCTAGGCGACATGAGCTATGCAGAGGTGAGGGCAGGCGACACTGATATGAAGGCTAGCCGCTCACTTCCGGCCTTTGCGGTCTTCGTGGGCTGCGAAGGACCTGGTGGGCCCTTCAAACGATGCGGCCCCTGAATTTCTGACATCGTGCGTCGATATAATCTGTATGCCTGGAACTCGTGCACTGAGAAACATTCCACGGTGCAAAGTGCGATTAAAATGCGTTAAAATTTTTAATTTGTTAATTTCCCTGTAATTATCTAATCGAAATTAACGCGTTAAAGTCCCACGCCTAATATTAACACTAATCATTAAAGACTGATATTCTGATTATCTTTAATATTTCTACATTTTGATAACCACACCTTAGAAGACAGAAATTTCATGGTAAACAAATTAGAGAAAATATATACGGCACTCTTTTACAAGGGTGTATACTACATAATGTCTTTTTATTGATATAATCACTGTAATTATTAGGCAATCATGTTAATTACATTTGAGAAATATCGCTGAGCAGTGGGTATGGCTTTAATATTGCTTAATGAAGAGTCAGCCAGTGCTACTTATGGCCATGAGTCGTCCTTGACCAACATGATAGATAATACTCAGCCAATCAGAACTTGGCACCACAGGTTAATCAATAATGTTGCAGCCTAGAATTGATGTTACTATAAACAGACTGGCTCTTTACCTAGAAATTTGGGATTCCCCAGTTTCTCACTGTCTAGCTACTGCCAGCTGTTCAGTGACTTAGGTGAGTTGCTAGATATGGGGAAT
>JASGAU010386710.1:0-14010 GCA_030220045.1 Australoheros facetus
GTGTGTGTGTGTGTGTGTGTGTGTGTGTGTCCTGTAAACAGTTTTTCTGAACTTTTAATCTTAATTTCCTACATTGATAAGAATATGATTACAGGTCAGTTTTAGATATTCAGACGTAAGCTGAGGGTTGAATTGGCAGATTACTATATTCTTTTAAAAGTTTATTTTAATCTGAAGTTTATATTAATGTAAAATGTGTGTTTTTGTGTTTATTTCAAGGCGGTTTTAAAATGAAAAAGCATAAGTTCTTCTTAGACAAAGAGCTGGATGGCTGATGCTCTCCTGGTTCACACTGACCTGTCAGAGGCCTCAGTCATGTTAGCTGCTATAAAGCTAATGCTAACTATTTGTTAGTCACTTTCATGTGACGTCATGCACACACTGTGTGAGAGCCTTCTGCCACAAACCGGCTAAAAGTGAAGAAAAGACAGCTGATGGTTATTGAGAGCCTCTAAAATGTTTCCTGGGACACTTTAGTGATTAGCCCGACCCAGCAGAGCTGCACCGGTGCATTCTGGGAACCTACTGGCTGCAGATATATGCTTGGAGTGTGAACATCATGGTAAAAACTGAGCAGGTGATCTGTCTTTGTAAACCAGAATCCCAGCTTTCATATTCATGTACAGTTATTTTCCCCAAAGCACAGCGTGCTCTGTGTCTTTGGGTTCCTTTGAGTTTGTGATGATGTGAAACAGTTTGAATAATCTGTCTTTATTTGATAAAAATGGCTGACGCTCATGAGATGTCATATAAGTCAGTTATATTTATATGCTGCTAAAATGCTGTAATCTTAAAGTATTTGAACCTTCAGCCATATTCAGCTCAGGTTAAAGCTGATCTAGACTCAGTTTTAGGGGAAAGGACCGACCAGCTGCAGTTTCTCTCATGGCCACTTGAGGCTGACGCCAAAGCGAGTCAGTCATAGACTCTTGTGTTAAAATGCCCAGTTTTACAGCGTTAAAGCATTTTTAAAAGGTTTTGGCCTCTCCAGAATGTTTCTTCCTTTATGATAACTGTACGGTGAGCTAATTATGTGATAATAATCTCCTCTGTCTGGATACTGGTCAGCCTGAAAGCTCGGGGCGGGGCTGCTTTGATGGACGAAGTCACTAAATCAACCCCAAATCAAATTTGGGGTTCTGGTGCCTTTGGGGGCTTTTTAATGACTGAAAATGATTTGCAGATTTATTTGTTTTTGTTTTTTTTTTCAGTAATATTTATTTTTATTTATTTTATTGCATTTTTTTTAACCCTATTTAATTGTAATTTAGACTTGCCTTCTGTTTTTCCAGCCTTATATAAAACTGTTTTCTAATTGTTGTCAGTTGGATTAGATTTGATGTATTATTCTCACTTGATGTTTCATCCTTTAATTCATTTTAAATTGCTTTTTAGGTCTCATCAGCTAGGGTTAGGGTTAGGGTGGGGTGGGGTTAGGGTTAGGGTTAGGGTTAGCACCACCCTACTCTGCACATTTAGATGGTTTGATTTTTAAAGGAATGATCAGACTGTGGTCACTCCGCCCTGGAGTTTAGCGTTGGTGGGTGAAGTTCGTCTCTGTGTCAGTCTGCTGCTCAGCACTCCTTAGGAGGTATCTGTGTGTTGGACCTGTGTTGTGTGTCCTTTACAGGAACACAAACTGAGTATCTTCACACCCCTCTCCTTTGTGGCAGTCTGAGTTCAGCCCCCCTCTTTGTGGGAAGAGCAAAGAGCTGTCCCCGGCGCTTTGTGTCAAGGCCTGAAGCGCGGTCAGACTCAGAGATGTAGACGTCCTCGATGTGAAGAATGGGAGAGGAAGAGAAACTCTGTGTGACACTGAGGGGGAGGAGGAGGAGGATGGGGGAGGAGGAAAAGTCGAGGCCGCATCCAAGTGTCAGTGTCCCAAAATAGTAGCAAGCAACGACCAGACTGAAGACACCAAACAAACAACAGCTCTCAGATCAAGTAAACATCGGCTAACACACGAGACACGACAAACTGTGAAGCCTCCCTCTGTCTTCCGGTCTCGTTAATCAGAGCTGCGGAGAAAGCTATCGGAGGGGACACCCATCCTATTAGAGGAGGCCGTCTCTCCCCTCCTCTGACCGGGGTCCTCGCAAACACTTTGCCTTTGAAAGACGCTGACAAGCTCCCTCTGTGGAGCGCTGTGTGGACACAGAGGACAGAGTCTCGTCTCCAGCAGATGTCTTGTGGCGCCGACTATAAATAAAGCCAATGAGACCAGCCGGCCGCCGATGAGCACAAGCCGCCGCGAGGCCGTGTTAGCTTTGCAAAGGGCCTGTCTAGTCTTGGCACGGCAGGCGAGCTAACATTTGGCGGGCCGAAGCCTGTGATGCCTGTGAGCTTTGTGTTCGGGGTTTGGGAGGAAAATTAGGATGGTAGCCTCTAGATTTGAGGTTTTTATCAACACTGTTTCCAGCCCAGAGGCATGTGGGAGAAAAAAGGGTAGAAGGTGAGATGCACAAAAGAGACTTGATAGAGAGGTGCCCAAGGAAGCAAAAACACCAAGGTGGCGGGAAAACAGTGTCAGTGCTGATGTCTACTCTGTGCAGTAACGTGCAGTCAGTTTAGCATGCGTTTACCATCAGAGAGAAGAAGTATAACATAACGTGCAGCAGTCAGGAAGCAGTGCTCCAGCGTAGCCTCGTGTTTCATTGATGACCACGACAATCCCAAAGGACATTGGTAGCCCGGGGGCCTGTCTCTCTCTATTTAAACCCGTCTAACTGCGCCTTGTTTGGAAAAGGAGAGACTTACACTTGCCAAGGCAGTGCAGCCAGACACAATTAAGATGTAATACAGGACCATTTCATTTTAGGACGCGTGCGCTGTTAGCGCTTTATGAAAGAAAACGTCGGCCATAACATGAAACACTTTCAGTATCTGCGCGATAATCATTACAAATGTGATATTTTGACACTAATAAAAGAGCCCGTACACAAATCATCTGCTGCTTTTGTAAGAAGCATTCAGAGTATAAATAGGAGCACTTTAATTTCATGTTCCATTGCACGCCGCCTAAGTGAACAATTACATCGAGCCACATTTCTCCACGTTAAGACTGACAGAAAAATGGAGGGCAGAAATCAAAGACAAAGACGTGGGGAAAGGCCCGACAGCAGACCGTCACAGTGAATCAGTGAGGAGTCACAAAGAAGGTGGTGAGGAAGGAGAGGAGGAGGAGGAGGAGGAGTCCTCCTCTCTGGTCTCAAAGGAGCTGATCTTTTAGGTGTTTCTGAGATGAGCCTTTCATTCTCAGCTCAGCTTTTATTCCTCCTGCTTCCCAGTCCAAGCCTGCACTAAAAACACCGTATGTGAAGCCAACATTGCATTAGGTCATACTTTAGTGTGCTGCAGTGTTAGCAGCTGGTGAGGTGTGACCCTCAGAGACTTTTTGCAGTAACAGAACAACACAAACATGATATATTTTACTAAGATAATGTTCTTGTTTTACTCTACAATGTTTTTAGAACATAAATGTAATGTTGTTGTGTGATGTTGCAGCAGTGGGCTCGTGGTTTTGCATTAGTATTACATTTAAAGTTAAATTTAAAACTTTATGCAGATTAAGAGACAAATGGAGGACGTCTGTCTCAAAACTACGTGTCTGTAGTTTGGGCTGAGGCTATATCCCAGAGTACAATTTAACTGCTTGTATTAGCATTAAAGAATCTTATTGCAAATTATGGTGTTTACAACAAGATCCTTTGAAGACCTCCTGCTGCTAATGCCTGAATTATGCTTCTGCGTCAGGCCTACGGAAAAATCCCCTCTGAGCCCTAAACGGTAATCGGTCTCTGCATCGACCCGACGCGCAGTTACTCAGGAGATGCTGGGGTGGCTGTACCTCAGGAGGTAGAGGAGGTCACCTACTAATAGGAAGGTTGGCGGTTTGATCCCCGGCTGCTCCAGTCTGCGTGCCAAAATGTCCTTGGGCAACATACTGAACTCAGATGTGTGAATGTTAGATAGAAAGCACTTCAGCGATTCGCCTCATTCGCCCATTCACTGAAGTGAATGGGCGAATGAGGCAGGTTGTGTAAAGAGCTTTAAGTGCTCCACATAGAGAAGAAAAGTGCTGAATAAGAACCATTTACCATTTAGGCCCTGCTGAAGCATAATTCAGGCCTTAGAGGCTCCACAGTGTCGTGTTTTACACGTTTGTCTAACAGGTGAAAGATCCTGAGAGGAGGTACAGATCCCATTGGGGTTGTGTCAGGAAGGGCATACAGGGTAAAAATTAAACATGCGGGGGTGCCCGCTGTGGAGACCAGTGAAAGTAACTTTATTCTAAACTCCTGTATTAAAAAAGTTTAAAAACTTCCAAATTAATTTTAGCTAAAAACAGAATGCGATGAATCCACCATAATGTCCTTATGTCCAGAACGTTTATGTTGTGCTGAAGAGATATCAACTAAAGCTGAGTGAGGCTGTACTTTTCTGTAATACCTTTTTGTTCCACAAGATGGTGCACTGAGACAATACCAAGTTTATTTAACCGGGCAGGTCCCGGGAGGACGTGTACAGTGAAGAGCAGATGCATGGAAGTGGGCGGACTGGAGCTGAGGAGGGCTTTAGCGCTAAACTCATCCGGCTTATCGATCACATTTAACTGGAAATGTATTACAATGGGACCACATTTTTCAGCCGAGGTAGGCGAAAATCCGACTGATTTAGGAGATGATTTCATTGGAATTAACAGCAGGAAAAATCAGGACCTGCAGAAGCCATCCGACTAGAGCGAAAATCCAATTTGTGCAACTTCGACTGAGGCGATTTTTACTGTATGAAAAATACAACTCGCTATAACGCTGACTCAGTGTGAGCCCGGAGCTTGTTTCTCTGCAACTCATTTTTGCTAGCTTGTGGGTTGGCTGGCTTCGGCCTCACTAAGTATCAGCCGGCACACACCAATACAAGCTTCGATTTCACATGGAGAGCGGCTGCAGGGCCGGAGAGTGCCAGCTCGATGGCTGGGTCCGCCTCACTGCTGTCCCCGGTGTTGCTGAATATAAACGTAAATGGATTAGTTATTTAAATGAGCGTTATCTAGGTTAACCCACCTATTTTGTTAGACAGGTACGGGAACCAGTGAAACTTGTGGGTTTAATTTTAGCGGCTGCGTATCACGTGACTGAGACAAGCGTCTTGACACGTCAAGAGGGAGTCATAGACGGATGTACCGGAGAGAATCTGCACATTTTTCAAGACAAAACAGCGTCAGACTCAGATAATAAGTAAAACAGAAATAATGTAAGTTATTTACTTTTTAAGTGCAGCCCGGTACCAAATGACTCACAGACCAGTACCGGTCCAGGGGTTGGGGACCTCTGCTTTAGAGCACACGTACAGTGAAAAATGCAAAAAGCCTCTGGAGGAAATGGAGGTAGCTAAAAGAAATATTTAAAGGTAAACAGAATGTGAAGCCAATGTAACACGTGCTTTGTAGGTAAATCAAAAAATACAGCAAAGTTCAAACAAACCCAAATGATCTGCAGGTGAGAGATCTGCTGAGGTCCATAAATATCAGTCCAGGTGACAACACTGAATGAGCCCCTCCCCTGATCCAAGTAGTCAGGAAATGTATAAATGAATAAATAATAAACAGAAGAAGGCTTAGGAAAAATCGCAATAAAAAAATGCTGCCCCCTGGTGCTGAAAGTTATAGTTAAATTCTGAAAAAGATAATTACAAAAAATACCTTTAAAACCTGAGCGTGGGAGCCCAGTGTTAATGCTTAGGAAGAGAATCAGTGACAGAAAAACTCAGAGTTCAGTGCAGAGATTTAGCTGACTGCTTGCTTGTAACGTCTTCAAACGATGCATATTAATGAATCATGTTGTGGATGATGTCGTCTGATTCACTGTTTGCAGTCTTCTTCCTTCTGCTGTGTGATGGCAGCCGTCTCAGGTGCAGGGACACCTGCACCTCACCTGAGCCTGTGATTTAAAAGCACCAACAGGCAGAAGTTAATGACAACATTTTCAGTGTCGTCACTGAAACAGAGATTTTTCTCTTTGTAGAATAAGAGCAGTTGCACAGTTCAGTGTTGTATTAACTTTAAATATGAAAACCATGCATAAACAGCTGAAATAAAGACATGCATCTGACGCGGGTGTATGAGAGTCTGTGCAAGAAACACGCCAACATTAATAGAAGGAATTGATAAACTTGGAGGCAGCATACGATTCTGATGGATTAGGCTGCTTGGAACTGCTTTACAACTGGAACCAGTTCTTGATTCCCATCCCTACCGAGGAACACTGATTCATTTTAAATAATTAGTTCTTTCTCTAAAAGCTGAACTTTTTGTGGGTGCACGGATTAAACAAACACAGTTTTAAGTCTCGGGTTAGCTGCTTTCTTAAAACTCTCCGAGCAGATTATAGCTTAAACTACAGGAAGTGGCAACAAATATGGCACGGTTTATGTAGCAAGTGCACCAACTTTGTTTATTGCAGCGGATGGGAAGCTGTCTGTTCTCTCATCTCTCTGGGAACTTGGACACTGTGAAAATCTGCTCCACACGTTCCTTCTGTGATAGACACAACAAGCTAAGGTGGAAACCATCAAAAACTCTGAACACAGTTCACTCTTTACTTTTTATGTT
Source organism: Australoheros facetus (assembly GCA_030220045.1). Lineage (NCBI taxonomy): Eukaryota > Metazoa > Chordata > Actinopteri > Cichliformes > Cichlidae > Australoheros > Australoheros facetus. The sequence goes on from JASGAU010386710.1 coordinate 6,611, forward strand.
GTCACAGGAATGTTGAACAATTCCTTTAGATGAAGAAAATTAATATCCTGTAGAGGTTCAATTTAATCCTGTGAGGTATAAATCAGTGAAAGAACTCCATGTTAAAAAGAACAGGAAAAAGAAGTTGAACGTGAAATCATTTTTAGTGTACGCCTGTTAGAGGGTTTATTTTGTATCCCAGGGAACATGCCATTTTCAAAAGGAAAAAACTAGATATCACATAGCACAGGTAGCACAGGGTTAGGTGTACTTAGTCCTCACAGGGATAGTACTAAAAGTAATATTTGAAATGATGCTTTTTTCTGAGCTGTCACACGGCATATATAAAAAGTGAACGCGGCCACAGGGATGTTTGTTAAGTCCTGTTTAGAGGTTTCAGTGTGTAACTGAGAAACAGAGGACACTGCACACTCATGTGGCAGCGACTCGTCAATCACAACGAAGCCACGCCCTAAAGCACACCCTGCTTTATGTGTACTTTATGGTTAATGACTTCAAACTAAACCAATGAACTCATTAGGAAAATATTTACTGAGGTCACAGATAAAGTGAGCAGAAGGCAAAAAAGTACTGAATGTGTCTAACTGATAGAAACTGGACAAAGCTGAAAAAATAACCATAATTTTACATTTTATTGTGGAATTTATTTATGCCTCACTTAACGGTACAGTAAGTCACTTTTTTGGATTATTTAATAGAAAAAAAAGAATGAATTCATAAATATACACTGATTAGTGTGTAATCACATCAGCTGATGTATTCTCATAAACTTGTCGTTTATTGGATTGGATGATTGTGACCAAGCTGGTGACCAGCATGAGGAGGAGGAGGTGCCAGGCTGCTGTGGCTGCGTGTGGTTCTTCCACATGCTGCCGATGCTCCTGATTGTTTGTCTTTTTCAATCATCCAATCCAATAACACCAAACAGAGTCAGCAGCTGAATAAGCTGTTTGGCAGAAAAGATTTGAAATGTTTTTTTATGGGCACCACCCACATACTCAACTCTGCTGCTCAACCCACAAATGCATTTTCCTCACAAATGTGACTCCATTTACGGGGACATAAACAGGATCAGAAACCATCACCAAACATAATAATGATCGGCGCACACGGATGTTTGTATGCTCCCTCTCGTGGTTTGCTAGTAAAAACAAAGGCATCATGTACATCTTCTTCTGTAAGTTGTCTCCTTTAAATTCTTCCTCTCTGCCTTTTTTTTTTTTTTTAATATTAAATCACTGCCAACTGCAAGCCAGCAAAATTAATTATTTGGGCAGTTTCAGCAGCAGCAGCAGGAGATGCTTATTGTTTGCCCTTGCATGCACAGAGTTACTATCTTAACTTGGCATGGCAGCTGACACTTTGCCAGAGTGGATGTGCTGAGAGGTGTATTAGAAGTGATAATGAAGAACACACTTCCACTTGAGAATAAGGCAATTAAAGAGGGGTGTAAACAGCAGAGGGAGGCATGAGTGTGACTTCAGTCCTGAGGGAATCCACCAACATCTCTCACACCTGAGAGGTCTGCAGAGAGCGCGACTCTGATGAGGAATCCCGATGACAGTTAACGACAGGAGGATGTAACACAGCCGCGCAGCGAAGCAGCAGGACGGCCCGGAGACTGAGAGATGCAGCCAACCACATTTAACATGAGCCCCACCTGCAGACTCCAGCGTTCACTGTCACGTGACCTTTCTGCAGATTCAGACAGAAGATACTGTCTGCACACTCGGGCCGAGCTGGACTCCATTTGATGAGAAAATGTTCTTTTAAATGTTTTATTTAAGCATAAATTATAGTCTACAACAAATTATAACTAGACATCAGTATTTAAACCACAAAATAAACCTCCGTGTGTGTAAGCAGCTGGCTGTGGTGCTCAGAGCTGATGCTGTCAGGAGGCTGCTGCTGTGAAGTGGCTCATGGTGCTGTAATATCCCCAAAACTCAGAAAGGTTTTTCTTTTAATTTTATTTAGAAAGGTATTTTACTACAATCAAAACCTGTTCAAATGGAGCTCTATTGATTTTCTAAACCACTTCTATCAAAGTTCTGATGAAAGGTTCCAGAAGAAAAAAAACGTTTATCGAATGAAATTTACCTTTATGAGCTGCAGCTTCACTGGGACCCAGTGATTCTGACCCGATGAAACCCGAAGTCCAGTTTGGAGGGTTTTTGAGCATTGAGGTTCTTTACACTGGTCCAAAGGAACCAGGCAGCAACATTATAAAAAATCCTGAACTGAAATCTATGAATTCTGCAGCAGCAAAGATGGGCACAGAAGAATAACTTGCCCGGGTCGAGTTTGTGCTCCTCACAATGAGTTCAATTCTTTAAGTGCTCCTTAAAATGCTTAACTCCACAGACTGAAGTCTGGCTCATTAAGGATTAAGACTGGGGTGATCTGACTGTGTTTGCTTCCAGTTTTGCAGCATCTCCTCTCGTATCATGTCCCGTCTTCCTCCTGAGCAAAGGAAATATGTCAGTAATAATAACAATTGTGCAAAAATTAATAAATAAAAATTATAGACAAATTTAGGGAAAAGACAACGTGTATTTGAATATTAAAAATGTTCTCAGCTACTATTTTTTACATTCACACATTCTTTTAATATAATAATTTCAATAATATTTTTGTTTGCTTGAGATGAGATTATATAGTCTGAATGTAAAATTATAAACTTTAGTGCTGTACAGGTTATCCATCAGCAAAACATAGATGAAACCTTTTAGTGCTAATAAACTCAGTCGGTTTTAATGCATTAAAAGACAAAGATGAGAAATATTTTATTTCAAATTTTGGAAATGATTGTGTTACAGCAGCCAACTGAATACAAGATGCATAAAAAGTGAATACCTCAATAAATTAGAATTTAAATTTCAGCGATATTAACAGATATTAAACAGGGACATTACGTATTCTTTTTTTTTTTTATTCAGGCAGACCCTGGCCACGTTGGAAGGGTCCATTACTGATGACGTCTGTGTGACTCGGAAGATGTTGTAGTTGAAACTTCAGTAATATTGCGCTGTTTTTTTGTTTGTTAAGTTAATATTAACAGTGTTTACAAATGCGTAGTGCATATTATAAGCCCCAGAATGGTACAAACTGCACATATGCCAAGTTAAAAGGTGAGTTTGTTGTTAATTTATTAGCTTTACAATAAAAAAAAAAAGCTGCCAGTTGTTAGCTTAGCCCGTTGAGCTGTAATTAGCCACTGGTCACCAGGCCGCTTTGAAACTGCCCTTATTTTAAGATCGTCATGGTTAACGAATGTATAATTTACCTCAGAAGTCACAACTTTAACTGTTAAATTGTTCATTGGATTTTTCAGATACAATCGGCTTATAAAAAGTGTACAAAGGAAGCACGCTGTGTTACTAAAACTCAACTTTGTAACTGGTGATAGCGCGATCCCCGCCGTCTCCCACAGTGTAACATTAGCTGTAAATTTGACTGTAAGTAGGAGCTTATCTAGAAATATACACTTTATTGATGGTTTGGAGCATCGTCGGGTGCTTACTAGATCAAATCGTTGATTGAATCGTGGGGTGTGTAAATGTTTTAGCGCTTAAGCACCTAAAATTGTCACATTAGTGAACGGGGTTTGGTAGCACGCAATCTGGAGGGTTAGCGTCAGTAACATGGGATTACATGGAAGACAAGCCGATGGCTGCAAGTCATGGTAACGTGCTGATAATAGCTCCCCTAGTTTCTGCCACACAGATGGTGAAAGAATCACCTTTCACTTGACGTTTTGGTGTCTTCACTTTTAGTCCTTCTCCACTTGACAGTTAAAACTCAGATGGTCAGACAACTACACAAAACAAATGCCGCTTAACCCTTTAATGCCATGTTTTATTGGAAGTGTTATGCCTCAGCTGGATCTGATTTACTGGTTTCAGGTTCAGGTCAGACTAAACTGCACCCTGCTGGCTCAGACATGCCTCAGAAACCACAGAAGAGCTCTCAGGCTGCACACTACATCGAGCTGGGAAGTTATCAGTACTGGCCTGTACTGGTGCCCAGAGGTATCAGACTGTACACATATGAACAGATCCCACTGTTTCTGAGGGAGAACCCCTACATCACGGATGGATACAGGGCATACCTGCCCTCCAGGCTGTGCATCAAAAGGTGAGAAGCAACCTTTTAACCTTAAATCAGCATTTTCTTCCTGTCGCACCACAACAAAAGGGTCATTCCACTAAAATCAGTCAGTGCCTCCTGTTTGAGCCCCTCACAGTCACAGCTGGTTAAAGTGGGAACTTTCCATGATGTGTAACTTATTTTGTGCGGTCACCTTTTATCCCACATGGTGATATGAGACTTGAAAGTCTACCTAAAATTAACTTTTTAGAAATTATTAGAAAGCAGAGCAAATATCCAGGGTAGCAGTGCTTGTTGCTCTTCTTTTATGCCACAGACATTAAATTGGTTCATTTTGCTGTTGAAGCTGTGGTGTATTCATTATATTGGTACTTAAAAAACAGAATCTGAAGCTTTTTGGCTTCAGATTGTGACACTTGGTTGCAGTTTTTTAGAGAGCTTAAATTTGGGGGGTTTTTTAGACATGGAAATTTCCATGTCGATATCTCCTGTACTTATGTACAGCAATTAATAACACTGAGCGGTATTCACAGTACACACAGTGATATGGCATTGCAATAAATAATTACATAATTTCTGATTTTGTTATGCCTTTTTAGTGGTGTCTTTTCTTCATCAGTTACAGATTTAATCTACACTACACTGCCAAAAGTATTCACTCGTCTGCCTTCACGCACACACGAACCTGAGTAACATCCATTCTTAATCCAGAGGGTTTAATATGATGTCGGCCCACCCTTTGCAGCCCTGGCTCTGTGATGTTACGTGGCCTACCACTTCATGGCTGAGTTGCTGTCGTTCCCAATCGCTTCCACTCTGTTATAATCCCACTAACAGCTGACTGTGGAATATTTAGTAGTGACTGGACTTGTTGCACAGGTATCATCCTATCACGGTACCACGCTGGGATTCACTGAGCTCCTGAGAGCGACCCATTCTTTCACTATTGTTTGTAGCAGCAGTCTGCATGCCTAGGTGCTTGGTTTAATACACCTGTGGTCATGGAAGGGACTGGAACACCTGAATTCAATGATCTGGATGGTGAGTGGATACTGTGAGTGTGATGGTTGCCTGTCTCTGTGCTAGTCCTGTGATAAACTGCCGACCTATCCGGGATGCTGGGATAGGCTCCAAAAGTTTGTGAATGATCTTTACAGCCTCTTCATCCTGTCCAATGAGACGGTGAACATCTGGAGCCATCTCCTGGGCTTCCTGCTCTTCTTCTGTCTTGGGGTGTACAACATGGCCTCTGTGCTGCCAGCTTTCGGCGCCTCCAGAGAGGATTATGTCATCTACTCCATTGGACTCTTCTGCTTCCAGGTACAGTGCTGCTTACTACTTCTTATTGGACATGACCTCACATTTTGAGATGTAATGGTGGGTTGCTATCATTAGCAGATGGAAAACATGAAAAGTTTCCACAGTTACCTTGACGTACACAGGAGTGGGTTTAAATTAGCCCTCATTTCAGGGCTGAAAACACATTTAGACTCTGTTTAAAAATGGCAACCAAATCAGTTTCATCACTGGTCATGATACCAGTCTCTCTATAGTTAGGGTTAGGGTTGGGGGGGGTGTTAGGTTAGTCTCTCTATTCAGCTGGTGCTGGGCGGCGTTCCCATCCAAATTTGACATGAATTTTTCAAATGCTGCTGTACTGATAATCAGACATGTAATGTCATGCTGCGCTGTTCAACATCATAATCAATAATGTCATTAAAATACCGTATTTGTTACTTAGCCTTTCAACACCACATTCAAGGGTATTTCATTTGTTTTAAAGGTTCAGGCATGAATCTGTGGTATATTATAAATATGTACATAGCTTTGCAGTATATGAGCCTATGGTCAAATGTGGAGATCGATCAGTCACAGCAGTTTATGGGGTGATTTCAGACTGGGACGATTATGTGGCTTCACCTTAATGTGAGTGAAGGACATGCGTGATTACGTGATTGAAACCGATGCTCTTAAAGAAAGTCTTTAATGCTTTTATTGGTCTGTCTTCTGGATTTCTGCTTCTAACTGTGTAAAGAGGTCCCTCTGTCTCCTGGTTCAAAGTGCAGCAGCAGAGTAGTTACACACACACACACACACACACACCCCCGGCTTCTCTCGTTGGCTCTGTGTGTGTGTTTAAGACTCTGCACTTTGCAGCAGGTCTCGTGGAAGTTTGTTTCTGCCGCTGGAAAAAAAAATTGTCATTGATATTTCAAAATTTAAACTTGTAACTCCATATTTTGAATTTGGTATCTTGAAATTTCGACTTAGTCAGATGTAAGTTGAAATTGAGATACTAACCTGAGATTTTGACTTGGGACAGCAATTTCTTTTTTCCCCCCTCCCAGTGATGGAAACACGCTTCCATAAGGTCCATCCCCAAGTTACACAGCAGAAACATTGTTCCCGTATGAGCCACAGGTCCTCAGGTCACTGCTGGTGACTTAAGATGTGCCCAGTGAGATCAGGCTCCCAGAATCAGGCTTTTCATCGGCTGACGTTTATGTAATTATGTCATTTAGGATGATTTCAGCTGATTTTATGTGTCATTTTTAACTTTTTCGTGTTGCCTTTTCTGCTTCACTGGGGTTATTTCTTTTATTAGTGTTTATTAATTGTATTGCCAGTTTGTGCTTTTATTACTGCCTCAAAATTTGTTGAATTCTGTCTTGTTTTGGCCTCGGTGTCGGGCTTTCTGTTTGAACCTCACATTCTGCTTTTTCTTCTGCGTCTGTGCACTGCTGTATAAATAAAGTTATTTTTATTATTAACTTAAAAAAATGTAGTCCAGTTTAAGCATTCTGAGTTTGGTCTTTGTGGCCGTGATGCCTGACTGTGTGCTTTGTGGTCCTCAGCTGTGTATGCTGTGCTCCGTGGGTTACCACCTGTTCTCCTGCCATCGCTCAGAGAAGACCAGCCGCCGCTGGATGGCGCTGGATTACGCCGGCGTTTCCATCGGCATCCTGGGATGCTACGTTCCCGGAGTCTTCTACACCTTCTACTGTAATAATGTAAGTTCACCTGCAGCCTTTTTTTGAATTAGCCTCTCAGTCCCGTGTTCCTCTGTGTTGACATATTCACACGAGATAAGAAAATTCTGTTTTTCTCAGATTTACAAACACCTGTGCTCACAGCTGCAGATCTGACCTTAATATAATAATCATATTAATACATGTTATTGTGTGGCACCTTTCTGTTCAAGAGTAACAAGGTAAATCTGCAGCATTAAAATATTACACAATACATATATTGAGATAAATGGAAGAAGGCAGCAGTGACCCATTAAAGTC
>JASGAU010386713.1:0-17308 GCA_030220045.1 Australoheros facetus
CTGTTAAGTAAGCACTACTCCATTTCCAATTGAACTAAATTGTATGTTCTAATTGACCAAACTTATCTTTTATAGTTCATGAAAAAATAAAATGTCTTTTAATCAATCAATTCCCCCTATCCTTTTCATGGTTGTGTGGGGGTGGTGGGGGTTGGAGCCTATCCCAGCTGACAAGGCAGTAAGATGCAGGGTACACCCAATACAGGTCACCAGCCTATTGCAGGGCTGACACAGACAACCATTCACACCTGTGGACAATTTAGAGAGACCAATTAACCAAACTGCCTTCAGGTTGTGGGAGGAAACCCACACAAACACAGGGAGAACATACAACCTCCACACAGCAAGAGTCCCAGGCTAAGATGGAATTGAACCCAGACTATTAGATAGCTATTCTAGCTCTGAGGCAGCAGTGCTAACCACCACACCACAATGCTGCCCAGTAACATAAATATTTTTTACAGTGTTGAACTGTGTCTGTTTAAATTTGGTAAATAAACAAACATGATAAAACTCAGCCCTGATGAATGTTGGTACATTAACATTTACAAATAACATTTGTCCATGGAACAATAAAAAACTATACGAGAGAGAGAGTTGTGAACAAAAACCAAACAAAAACACCAAATGTCTACTATTCCAAACAGTGAGAGGCCTGGGCCAAGCCAGAATTGAACCCAGACCTTCTAGATGGCATTCTGCCTGTGAGGTAGTAGTGCTAACCATCATGCCACCATGCAGCTGCGCATTAATCCAATTTGTTAAAACTGGTATAAACTAGATTTTTAGCAGGTGCAAAACTTGATGATATTAAGGTGTTTGAACTCAAACACATGATTACAATAAGATAGACCATCAAAAAGTACAGTCTACTCAGCATTAACAATTAATGTTCACATTCTAGGCAATTTTAAGTAATATGAACTCAATATTTTTAAGTCCTTGTAGCTGCTGTGTGCTAAGTACGTTTTTATGGTTTGAGGTTGTCTCTGTGCAGCTAACCAGCAGATTAACTTAGTTATTTCTGTTGTTAATCCATCACTCCGATCACTGCCCTGGATCTACAGACCAAAGGGAAACAGCACACATCTATCTGCCGGCTCTTGTCACTGCTACAATTCATATATTTGTTTATTTACAAATTTTAGTAGTGTTCATAAAGAGACTAGCAGAGCAGTTTCTGGTAGGTGGTTATAAGTAGCTTTGTTATTAGTAAAATTAGTGTTAAAAACAAATACAGTTTAAAACAGCTCTTATGTTGCTGTCACAGGGTAACTCGGTTTAATGCCGTAACCTGAACTGTCCAACAAAGTGTCACATTAGACTCTGCCTAAACAGTCAAAAATCAAAAAGTGGGTTTCCTGCAAAAGCATGAAAGTGCAGCAGTGCACGTACAGCAAACACTTGTGTGCGCGATGGATTCTTTGTGCACACAGCTGTTGAGTTCTATGTGCACAGGTTGTGGAATTTCCACACAAAGAATGAATAGCTGTGCTTGTAAAATTAAATTATTTGTTCAGATTATACTTTTCTCACACATGACTTTTGACATAAATATAATAACATATACAGTACCAGTCAAGGTTGGACACACTTTCTCATCGGTGAGTAATCTATCTTTAATAACGGGCTCCAGATCACATGCCTTTAAGGTGTCAGTAATTAAACCATTACTTAAAAATCTCTTACTTGATCCAGCTGTCTTAGCTACTTATAGAAAAACTATTGAAAGAGTAGCTGACAAACAGTTACCTGATCATTTGCAAAGGAATGTTTTTTGAAGAGTTTCAGTGGGGATTTAGAGTGCATCATAGAACAGAAACGGAACTAATAAAGGTTAAAAATGATCTCCTTATAGCCTCTAGCAGTCGACTCATCTCTTTTCTTGTCCTGCTATAATGTTTTACTAGAGAGATTAGAACTGGTATTTAAGGAACTCTACTGCAGTGGTTTGAAACCTGTTTATCTGATAGATTCCAGTTTATGCAAGTAAATGGGGAGTCGTTCACAAAAAGGTAGTCATAGAGTTCCGTGCTGGGACCAATCCCTTTGGCATTGTAGATGCTTCCCTTAGGCAATATTAATAGAAAACACTCCATACATTTTCATTGCTATTCAGATGATTCCCAGCTTTAATATGTATTATTTATAGACCTAGATGACCTCTAATTACCTATTTCTATATTCAGACAAAACTGTGATTATTGTACTTGGTTGTAAAATTTTAGAAACATGGTGTCTAAGGAGATACTTACTCTGGATGGCATTACCTTGGCCTCCAGTAACACTGAGGAATCTTGGAGTCATTTTTAATCAGGATATGTTCTTCAATGCACATATTTAATATGTAGGGCTGCCTTCATTCATTTGCTGAAAAATTTTTAAAAAATTAATTTATAAACATCCTATAGCTGAGTTTGCATACATCAAAATCCTTGAAGAGGTCACGTTGCCTTATTCTGAAATGGAAATGCCCTTGAAATGGGTGTTTCAACAAGACAACGACTCCAACCACACCAGTAAGCAAGCAGCATCTTGGTTCCAGAACAACAAAATTAAAGTTATGGAGTGGTCAACCCAATCCCCGGACCTTAATCCGATAGAAAACTTGTGGGGTGACATCAAAAATGCTGTTATTGAGGCATAACCAAGAAATGCAGAGGAACTGTGGAGAGTTCTCAAAGCATCCTGGGCTGGAATACATGTTCACAAGTGCCAGAAGTTGGTTGACTTCATGCAACACAGTTGTGAAGCAGTTCTCAAAAACAGTGGTTATACAACTAAATATTAGTTTAGTGACTCACAGGAATGCTAATTCCTAAAGATTTTCCAGTTCATAATGTGAATATTTGAGTTCATAATGAAAAATGCAGACTGCTATTTTTTTAAACAGCCCAACATTCATTTTTCTTCATTTCCTGTCAAGTAATTGGAAAAATTATTGGTTTTTCTTCATGTTTTGATTTAGAATATAATGTGCAGTGTTCCCAGTCCCTGGAAATAAAAACAATTTAAGGCTTCCGAGCTTTACTCATTCTTTTAAATGCACTACTATTATTTTGAACACAACTGTACATCTGGATCTGATACACAGTTCAGAAGATAGCACCTTATGTCTGAACCCACCCATTTTTTTTGTGAGCAAGAGTATTGGAAAGGTGAATAGGGCTACGTTCACACTGCAGCCTGAAGTGACCCAATTCCGATTTTTGTGAAATCCGATTTTTTGTGTGTGGTCGTTCACATTTCCAAATATATGTGACTTGGATGTGATCTGTGTGTGAACAGCAGACGAACCTGAAAGTGTCCCGTATGCGTAGTAGAGGACGCGATAACGTCACATGTAGCGAGCGCGCTCAATGTTTGCGAAAGTCACACATGTTTTCCTTCCAGCGTCCACGTAACGGGACGCAGAATAGTGACGTTTGTCGAGTATCAATGACATGCAGGTCGGATAAATGCGACCTGAGTGTGTACGGCCAGGTCGCATTTGAAAAGATTGGATACGTATCGGATTTAGGACCACATATCCAAGTGGCCTGGGTCGCATTTGAAAAAATCCGATCTGTGTTGTTCAGACTGGCATGAAAAGATTGGATACAGGTCGCATGAGGGCGAAAAAATCGGATTTGGGTCACTTCAGGCTGCAGTGTGAACGTAGCCTAAGTAAATCCAAGCAAATCCTTTGCTTGCAATAACTGCATCAAGCCTATGACCTTGAACTTTTGCATTCTTCTTTATGATGCTTTTCCAGGCTTTCAATGCAGCCCCTTTCAGTTGTTGTTTGTTTGGTTTCAGTCTCTTCTTTAGCATGTAAAAGGCAAGCTCTACGGGGTTTAAGTCTGGAGACTGACTAGGCCAGTCTAAAACCTTCCACTTCCTGCCACTGATGACCTTCTTTGTAGTTTTGGGTCATTATCTTGCTGCATGATTTTGTATTTATTTTTATTTTATTTAACCTTTATTTTACCAGGTAAAATGTTTGAGAACCAGTTCTCATTTACAAAAATGACCTGGCCAAGAGGCCCCAATAGAATCAGGTCCACTACACATAGATACACATAAACATAAACATAAACACATAACAAAAAAAACAAAAGAAAATAGACCCGAGTTTAAAGTGGAGCAAGAATGTAAATCATGACAACTGGATAAAAAGCAGGAATGAGGAGAAGAATAAATGACTTAGCATAAAGGGGAGAGAGGGGACGCTAACGTGTGTGCATGTGATTGTACGCATGTATGAATATATATAGGAGAAACTGTACGTGGGTATGTACATTAGTGGGATCTGGCGTGATCAGCAAGAGCAACAGTCAACTACAGTATGATCTCTTGAATTTTATGGTTGAAAGTAGAAAGAGATGTTAAAGTTGCAAGTTTGAGGGAGCTTTGTAAAGTGTTCCAGTCATTTGCTGGTGCAAAGCGAAAGGACCTGCAGCCAAAAACAGTAGACATATTGGGAATGGTAAGCTTGATGTATTTACTTGACCTTGTATATATTTAGTACGGGCTATGTGAAGAAGAGATGACAGATAAGGTGGTGTCTTGCCCAAGATTGTCTCATAGATGAAATGAAACCAGTGATGGAGCTGCCGGGTATAAAGGGAGGGCCAGCCCACCAGTTTATAGAGGTCACTGTGATGAGTGTGGAAACGTGCATTAGTGGCAAAGTAGATGGCTGAGTGATGAAGAGTGTCCAGTTTTCTGACAGCAGTGCTTGATGCCATTTTGTAGATGTTGTTGCCATAGTCCAGAACTGGGAGTATTGTCATGTTGACAGGAGCATGCTTGGCAGCATGAGTGAAGGACGCTTTATTGCAGAAGAGGAAACCTAATCTGGCTTTGACTTTTGTCTGAAGATTGTTGATGTGTGTGGTGAAAGACAGAGACAAATCCAGCGAGATGCCTAGGTATTTGTAAGATTTAACATACTTCGGGGGATTGGAGGCCTCATTTTTTTGACCAAAGATGATACATTTGGTCTTACTGGTGTTAAGGAAGAGATGGACGATGTGAAAGGACTGCTCTACATAGGTGAGGCTGAGTTGAAGTGTAGATGAATGTAGTGAAGGTCCACTTGAGTATAGGATGGTGTCATCAGCATAACGGTGGATTTGGGAGCTGCCAGCAGCTTTGGTGACATCATTAATGTAGATGGAGAACAAGGTTGGCCCCAAGATGGAGCCCAGAGGCACACCTTTGAAGATGGTTAATGGTTCGGACAAGATGTTTTCTATTTTCAGTTGTTTGACACGGTCAGCTAGATAGCTGGAAAACAGGCCACAGCAGGTGGTGAACAAACCAATTTCTGGAAAGCCAACCTAAGAGGATCCTACGATCGACTGAATCAAATGCTTTGGCAAGATCAATGAAGGCAGCTGTGCAGATCTTCTTGCTGTTTAATGCTGTAATAATGTCATAAAGTACCTTTGTGATGGCGGTCATACATCCGTGTCCAGCATGAAAACCAGATTGAAAGTTAGACAGGATGTCAATTGAAACAAGGTAGTGGCTTAGCTGTTCATGAACCAGCCTCTCCAGGACTTTGGATAGGCAGGGGAAAATGGAAATGGGTCGAGAGCAGTTGGGGTCTGAGCCAGAGCCACCTTTGAAGAGGGGGATGATCATGGCTGATTTCCAGTCAGAAGGAAAGACAGAAAGCTGTAGAGACAGGTTAAATATTCTCGTGATGGGAGCACCAACGATGTGAGCAGATTCTTTTGCGAACATGGGATCAAGTCCATCAAAGCCAGCAGATTTATATTGGTCTATTTTAGTGAGTTCATTCAGCACTTCTGAAATAGAAAGGAATTTGAAGGAGAAAACAGTATTGCTGGAAAGGAAAGGCTGAGCAGCAGACAAGGCAGTGACTGGGTCTGGAATAGTAAAAACTTTGGCTGAGTTAACAAAGTAATGGTTGACGAGTGAACCCATTTAGGGCTTATCGGTGATAACAATGTTGTTGAATACCATAGAGATTGGCAGGTGGGGAGAAGTAAGTTTGTTTTCTATAGACTTGACCATTTTCCAGAACCTCGCATCAGAGCCACAGGTGGTGAATTTCTACTTAAAGTAGGAGATTTTGGCATTCCTGATCGCCTGTGTGGCTTTATTCCAACATTGCTTGAAGGCAAGGCAGTCAACAGGAGATTGAGAGGAATGAGCTTTTTGCCATTTACGGATGAGGTCTGCCAGATCATGGGAGAACCATGGGCTGTAACAATTTTTAGTCCTAAATTTTTTTATAGGGGCATGTTTTTCGATGATCAGACTGAATGTATTCTTAAAATGGCACCAGGCATCATTTAAGGAATGGATAGAATTGATTGTGTCCCAAGGCACCGGCGCAACATCTAGAAGAAAGGCCTGCATATAAAGTTTCTTCAGACAGTGCTTTGTCACAATCACTGGTGATCTTTTAGCAGAGCAGCCAGAGCGTATACACGCAATAATGCAGTGATAACTTATTTGGCTGAAAACTCCAGATTTGTAGTTAGATGGGGTGTTAGTTAGAATGAGATCTATCAGTCTGTAGGATGAGGGGGATTTGGGGTTGGGTCTCGTAGGCTCAGTTATAGTTTGGGAAGGAGTTAGAGAATCAAACTGCTGCCCGAACTATGTCTGGGGGTGGATCATATCCCAAATTAGTTCACCCAAAAGAACAAATTCAGAAGCTACAAATGGTGCCAGGAGTTCACTAACGGCTGTTAGGGAAGAAGCTGGGGCAGAGGGTGTTCTGTAGCAGACAGCAACAGCAAGAAAGAAACTTGTTGAAGTTTAAGCTTTACCACCAGTAACTCATATTGCTTGGCGACTGACTTAGAAAGAGCAACAGTGCAATGCAGATGGTCTTCAACATAGATAGCTACACAACCTCACCTGGAGGTTCTATCCTGATGAAATACATTGTAGCCTGGTATCAAGATATCTTGGTCAGTTTTTGTTGTCTTAAGCCAGGATTCAGAGATGACTAAGACATCGGGGTTAGAAGTATGTACCAGCACTTTTAAATTATCAAAGGGCTTAGAATTTAACAGACTATGGATTTTCACATGTAAAAAAAACCCCAAAGATTTACGATCACAGAAATCACTGAATAGCAAATGAGTTAAAGTGGCTTTTCTGAAGCAGGCCCCAGGATTTGGGTGAACATTATCAGAGATAAGTAAGATTAATATGCGCTTGAGAGCAATATCAAAACAATCCAGTTGATTTGCTTTCAAAGAGGGTGTGTCCACAAGCAAACAGTGAGAACCAAAAAGCTGATCCAGTAACGTGAATGGATAGTTGAGTAAGATGAGATACCTGAACTGTAGGAAGTACAACAATTTTGGTGATCGAGTAGGATGAGACATCTCTGGGGAGTGGAGCGAAATCCAGTGTTCTGCTACCATAGGATACAGTAGTAGCCCCAGAGCTAAAAAAGCTTAAAAAGCCTCTTAGTAAGATGCTCAGGAGCATGGTTCTGAGTGTGTAGCCAAATGACAAACAGTAATGTACAGAAAGCCACTGGAATTTTTATCAGGAAATGTATGTCAGGTTAAGTGTGGCAACAAGTGTAGTAGACAGGTGATAGTAGATGTAAGGATAGGTTGAGGCAACAGAGGCCCAGGCTGTACCAGGTAGAAGGCTAAGCTAATACTAGTAGAGTTCCCTGCTGCGGCAGGTGGAAGGTCAGGAACAACACAGGTCTAGGCTAGCAAATGGAAGCCAAATCCAAGTCAGCAAAAGCCCAGGCTGTAGCACGTGGAGGGCCAGGCCCAAGCCAGCAGAGGTCCAGGCCAAAGCAAATGGACTAGTTCTTATATAGCGCTTTTCTACTCAGTCTGAGCACTCAAAGCGCTTATACAACACATTTACATTTACCCATGCACACCCATTCATACTAGCACTTCCATGATTAACTAAGCTAAGTGCTTTAATTATCTAACATTCACACACATTCACACTCCAACAGTTGCATCGGAGACCAACTTAGGGTTAAGTACCTTGCCCTAGGATACATTGGCATGCAGCCTGGAGTAGCCAGGAATCGAACCGCTGACCTTCCGATCAATGGGTGACCTGCTCTTCCTCCTGAGCTTCAGCCACCCCCGCATCCTGGACCTCGGCTGCAGCAGGTGGAAGGTCAGGCCAAAGCCAGCAGAGTTCCAGACTTAAGCCAGCTGAGGGCCACGCTGTAGCAGATGGAAGGCCAGACTAATGCTAGTGGAGTTCCCCGCTGCAGCAGGTGGAAGGCCAGGCTGAAGCTAGCAGAGGTCCAGACTGAAGCTAGCAAAAGCCCAGGCTGTAGCAGGTGGAAGGCCAAGATGAAGCTAGCTGAGGTCCAGGCTGCAGCACGTGGAAGGCCAGGCCGAACTAACAAAAACTCCAGGCTGTAGCAGGTGGAAGTCCAGGCTGAAGCTGATTTCAATTTGATCACCTCTCCCTTCAGGGTCATCTCCTTAAGGATCACTCCTAGCCTTCCTACATTTGGATTGCTCCCTGGAAACCACCCTTCTTTACAACATTGCTTCAGTTCATTGAAGTTTGCAGGCATTTGATTAGGTATAGCTCCCTCAAGGTCCCATCATAGCATTTCAGTTGGGCTGAGGTCTGTGCTTGGGATCATTATCCTGTTCTATGATACAGTTTTGGCCAAACTTTAGCTGTTGGGGAGATTAACTCACATTTGACTCTAGAATACTTTGGTATGAGCAGGAGTTCGTGGTCGACTCAATGACTGAATGGTGAAGGATCTCCCAATCAGTTTGACTGCATCTTTCTTTAAACTGACAGACAAAATGTTGCTGTAGACTCCTGAGTTCATTGTACTGATGCCATCATGCAAGACATCATCACTGAAGATTAATGAGGCTGTCCTAGAAGAAGTCTTGCAAGCCCAAGCCATGGCATTATCTCCACTGTGTTTCACAGGTGAGCTTATGTGTTTGGGATGATGAGCAGATCCTTACTTTCTGTCACAATGGTAAAGGTTAATCTTTGTCTCATCAGTCCATAAAACTTAAAGCTTGTCACTGTACTTTTTGCCCTAATTAGCCTAATTGCTACTTAGGAGAAGGTGCAAAGCCTCTGTACTTTTGTTCATGAATTCTTCTGCAAACAGTAGATTATGATACCTTCACTTCTGTCCTCTGTGGGTTGTTGCTGATATCGCTGATGGTTGTTTTAGGGTCTTTCTTTACAGCACTTACAACGTTTGTCATCAGCTGCTGGTCTACCTGTGCGAAATCTGTTGCTTAATACACCAGTGACAACTTTCTTCTTCAGGACATTCCAACTGAGTTGAGGCTTTTTCAGAATTAGCAATTGGCTTTGCAAATTTAGTGCTATTTATTGTTTCAATGCATCAGGGCACACCTGCGTAAAATACTCAACAAACAAAAACAAAGGGATTAACCTCACTATTCCAGTACTTTTGGATCAGAGTGTGCAATGATGAGCATGACTGTACAAAAGGCCATCCAGTTAGCTGTAGTCCACCACATATTCCTGACTACAGAGCAGTGGTATTTGTATACAGCCAAACAGTGGCAGGTCGGCCCATTCTCTGCACTAATAAGAAGAGATTGAGTTAATCTCCTTATTGGGTAGATGTTTTGATGAAAGGAGTTCAGCCAGAGCTGTTCCTGGAGATGATCATCAGCTGTTTCATTCACCATGTGGACTTTTCTTTCTTTCCTTCCTCATGCTGGGTTGGTGGTGTGCATCCATGAGATTGTAAGTTTTGTTTACTCATTCTGTTGGTTCCTATACTGTTAACATTAACCTCACACATATTAGCTAACCCTCAGCACACTTGTTTGCTGAATGTTGCTGCTGTTCATTACTGTGAGCCACTATAGTGCCGATAATTCACTGTACTGTAATTATTTGACAGATTAGTGGTGTACTGCCGTAGTGTGGTTTGTGTTACACGGCCATTGTGAATCAATCTCCGCCACGTGGCCAGTAAGTCATTAATTTGTCATGGGTAGTGAATGTACCCATACACGGTTTCAAATAGTAAGTTTATCCTTTGTTGATAGTCCCTTATATTGGGAGCGTATCCTTCACAGTATTGTTTGGTATAGTTTATATTCAGTCATTCTTTTCATGCAATTATGTATGGCTTCTATCTGCTTTTTCAACAGAAAGCGCTCTCTCTTCCCAGTCTCCACCTTTCCAACTTTCCACTTCAGGCCCGAATACTCATAACCAAAGGCAGTGCTTTCAGACTGGTGACACTTCCCAGAGGATGACCTGTGGGATTTACAATGGCCAGAGGCGTCACTTCTGCTCTACCCACGAGGTGCTGAGCCATTGCCTTTCCTGCCACCTCCAGTGTCAGAGATCCCGGCCTATGCAGCAGGTTCAGATCCATTCAGACCTACATCACTTTACAGGTCTAATCAATGTCACATGGCTGCTGAACTGACTGAACATGTCAGGAAAATGGCTGAGTATGGCCCAGTAGCATCCTCCAAGAGGCAGGTCAGTCCTGAGTATGCAGAGCTATACACTTTTCATCACCGACCTGCAGCAGGTTTCCATGTGATGGCTGAGGACTCACCTCGCTGGCAGCAGTCTCTCTCCAAGGGCTGGGGTCAGTGGTCACTGGGACCTCAACCTAGCACCAAGACCATGTACCACAGACCAACACCGCATGTTCCATACTTTACTTCTGATGGCCCCTGCCAGTTTGCTTATTTGAGAATGGCCCTTGACAATATCCTGCCGTATGATGCAACGGAACATGTCAAGTACCAGATCCTGGTTGATCACTTCAAGCTGGAAGATGCCCTCCTCATTGCAGATTCCTACAGCAATAGCCCATATCCATACATTTAGACCATGGCCTCCCTGATAGAGTTGTATGGTCAACCTCACAAGCTGGCTGAGTCTCCCATCTGGAGTGGTGATAGCTAGGGATTTTTTTTCTTCTTTTTTTTCTTCTTTTTGCCCTGAAGGTGAGGGCTCTAGTAAGAATGGAGCAGCTTGGGAAAGAAGGGAGAGCAGAGCTGGACTGCAGGTCGCACATCACCAGACTGTTGTCCAAACTGCCACACAGTGTCAGAGCGCAGTTTAGGCAGTTCATCAATCCACTTCAGACACCCATCCTAAACTTACCAGATTTCACAGAGTGGCTCGAGTACAAAGTCCGCATTCAAGCTGAAGATGTGTATTCCCATCATTCTTAGCAACCTTGAGAGCCACGGGTGGACCATGAGAAGGGTGTCAGTGCCAAGCAGAGATTGGCAGCAGGGACTACCACTGTTTGTTGGGTTATGACCTTCCTGCCAAGGAATCAGAAACTCCTAAGCAGGCATTGCCTCCCATCTCCAACCCAGAGAAGCCAAATCAATTCTGCTCCTACTGTGTTCAGCATTGTTTCAACTAGTGCTCTGACTTCAAGAAACTCAGTAAAGAGCAGAAGGTGGCCAGAGCCTCCAAACCACCTTTCCTTTGACGACAAGCCAGAACTATGTAAAGAGTGTTTCTGTAGACATGTCACAGTACTTCCTGATCCATATCTACCTCATATGAGTGCTTTCAGTGCTTTCCAGGAACTACTGGACGCTTATAGTCAAGCCATCCATGGAGTGGATGCCAACTCAACTCCCACAGTGGATGACAACAGGAATGCAAAACTAGCTCTTCTTCTAAAGGTGCAGGAAGACTGCTTCACCAAAGACCCGACCCACCTGTCATCTCACAAACCTGTAGCCACAAACAGCCAACCACTTGCCTTGGCTCCCTAGTAAGACGTGGTAAGAGCTGGATGATTTTTTAAAAGCTTCAAATTGAAAAGCTGTTGTTCTTTAATTTTCACATGACTGTATGTGTGGGACTTTTTATTTGTAGAACTGAATGCAATTCTACTAATATGTGTATTTTTTTTTTGCTTTTTAAATAATGTTGATTTCTCTGCCTCTCACCCACTCTCTGTGTTGGTTTGATTTTCGCACTTTGTGGCCAGATCTACAGAAGTATTAATACATTTCTTTTATGTGATCAGACACCATTTCTCAACTAGCTGTGAGAGACTCTAAGCCAGTTCTAAAGGTCGCATACGGTCTTTCATCTAGAAATAAATACAGGTCAATGTAACATACTCTGCTGTGATAGATTCTGTGTTTGCCTTCTCTGTTGCCTTGTTGCTATTGCTCTGATTCTTCCACCAATGTGTGTGTGTGTGTGTGCGTGTGTGTGTGTGTGTGTTTGTGTGTGTGTGTGTGTTTGTGTGTGTGTGTGTACAATCAAGAGCCAAAAACACTTAACTAGAAAAGGGATAATTTCTTTCTTTCTGTTTCATGCTGACTGCACTGCCTGGAAACACCAAAGAATTTCACAAGGCATTTAAGACCTAGGAACATGATAAATACAAAATCAAATAAACAGCCTCAGCTTCAGGCAAAGAGTCTCAGACCTTTTTAATGATTTCACCATCCAACCTTTTCAAAGCATAGACATATTTACACAAATGTATCAAACCTTCATTATGCTCCATGTGATTAAACTATCACTACTCAGTTTGCTGACCCTGTTAATTGTTTTATAGTGTAGTCTGCATAAAATGTATTTACATTAGTTTTTTTTCCCTACAACTACATGTTCTACAGCTATGTCTTAGGCAGTGTTGTAGTCAAGACCACCTAACCCAAGATCAAGTCAAGACCAAGACCAGAGTATATCGAGACCGAGACAAGATCAAGACTTTTAGGGTCCGAGACCAAGTCGATACCAAGACCAGTGCCCCACGCTATATGACACATCACTTCTCAAACTGATCTGAAAGATCCACAAACCCATAAAACACATAGATATTAAACACTCAGAGCTGAAATACATTTAACCATCTTTATTTAATACTCCTGGGTGACTGCCATCATTTATCACAGAATGTAAAACAATTATTCATAGTTCATCACAATACGCTTTGCTTTTCTCTGCCTTTCATAAACAATACATAAAGTTATGTTGTTTTTAAACTAACAACAATCTTTGTAAAAAGGGGTGCTATTTCAAAACCACATAGCTAAATGTGTAAAACTGAAAAAAATGGTAAACAATCAACAGTAAGAACTAAAGCCACAGGTTTCTCTCTTATACAGATTAAAGCTGCTGTATGTAACTTTTATAAAAAATTTGTTTTTTACATATTTGTTAGAACTGTCTCCATGTCGCAGCAGCGCGGTGTGAGACAGATGATCTGTGAGGGGGTCAAGCTCTTCCGCCTCCTCCATGAGTTACTATTGCCATCGGCAGAGTTGCCCTGCTCCCGGTCGGGGGCAGCTGATCAGAGCCAGGAGGAGGATCTTGGCCCTGTCAATCACTCCTCGTGTACGCGCTGCTCAATGTACTAATGGCGGAGAAACAACTTACCGTTCCAGGAAAACTGTTTATCCTCCTGGCTCTGATTGGTTGTTTCTGACCGAGTTGTGTATTTCTGCAGTTGGTACTGGGAGCACTGGGAGAGGGTGGAGGGGCTCAGTCTTTTCACGGATTGTCTGTCTTATACTGTGCTGTTGCTACATGGTGACAGTTTTAACAAATATGTAAAAAACATATTTAGTGATATTTCCACAGCTGTGGTCTTGAATGGACTTGAAATAAAATCCCGAGTCCTCAATATCCGAGACTGATTACAAATGCATTCGAGTCCAAGACAAGACAGAGACCAGTCTCGAGTACTACAAGACTAGTTTTAGGAGGTAAAGAAGGTTGTTTACTAATTGATCCCTGGCTCCTCTAGTCTGCACGTCACATATCCTTGGGCTAGATACTGAACCCCCAAATTGCCCCACACTGCGTGAGTGTGTGCATGTTAGAAAATACTTAAAGGCACAGAATAAAATGCTATGTGAATGTCTGTGTGTGAATTGGTCAGTGTGGTTTGTATTAACAAAAATCCTTTGAGTTCTTTCTTTTAGTCCTTCACACCCATGGGGTATAGGCCATCAACAAAAGACCTCCAGCGTCCTCTGTCTAGATGGCTCCAATTAAGGCCACTTTTCCTGGTGTCTGTCTGGAGGTCTCCTTGCCAGGTGTTGCCAGTCCACTTTGCACACTTCTAATTATAGTATAAGTGTGTAGAATAGCATAATAGCTGGTCTTACATTTACAGAACAACAGAAAATAGTCAGGTTATACACAATGTTACAGTTTTTAATTTTTAATGTGATTCATGTCAAATTATGGGCAACACCTCCTTCAAGTTAGACTTAAAAAGAAATACATGTGCAATGTCTTCAACTATAAGTTAGCTAAAGACAATCATCTGCAGAGGATAGACTGTATACATTCTTCTTGCGGAGCACCTATTTTACAAAAAAGTTTGTTTCTAAGAGTGATGTTGTGTGTGCTGCCAGCTACTAAAAAACACAGAAAAAACAGATTGTTGTGCTTTCATTTGTGATGTGTTTGGCCAAGCTTAACAGTCCAAGCACAGGGTCATACCAGAATTACATTGTGCTGTCTGATCTGCATAAAAACAACCTCAGCAACACCACACCACTCAGCCTGGCCCAAGAGGGTGTTTACATAGTGCCAGAGAATGACCAATCAGGTACAAAACATAATGGCATCAAGGATCCACTGGTGGTAGCAATGAATTCTTGTGAATAGTAACTGGGGAGAGAGTATGTAGGAGGCCTCTGGGCCTCCTACTGCTCACCATTCTGTCTGAGAAAGATGTTTAATTATTTTGCCATGTGTAACACCATAGTTCATGAAGTGAAGGAAGTCTGTTACACTTAACAGCAGCACATAGTAATTTAAAGTCACATAAATATTTCACCTTCATAAAGCTTAACATCAAAAACAGAAGTCAAGCTTGGTCTCTGACATTTTTATCTCTCTCAATCTTTTGCATGTTTTGCAGCAGTGGTGTTATATACAGTACCAGTCAAAAGTATGGACACACTCACCCATTCAAATGAATGGGTGAGTGTGTCCAAAGTTTATATTGTACCCTACATGAGTTATGTGCAAACAGCTTCTTCTTTCAGCTGCTCCTCAGAGCCACAGCAGATCATCTGCCTCCATCTCACGTAACCCTAGCATCCTCCCTCCAACCCTCTGCATGTCCTCCTTCACTATATCTGTGATCCTTCGCTGAGGTCTCTTCTCTTTTTTCTATGTTGTGCATTTTGAAATGTTTGATAGCAAGAGTTATACCAGGGATCCTCAAATCCAGGGCTCGAGGTCCGGTGTCCTGCAGGTTTTAGATGTGTCCCTGATCCAACACACCTCAGTCAAATATAGAAGTCATTAGCAGGACTCTGGAGAACTTGACTGCATACTGAGGAGGTAATTCAGCCATTTGAATTCTTATTTCTAGATCCATAGTTCACGAGATAGCACATTTTGTCTGAACCCACCCACTGAATCTTGTGAGCAAAAATATTGGAACACGTGTTTCACAGATGTGTTTTATTGCAGCTGATGACAGAAACATTGTAAATGCTGTAAAGAAAGACCCAAAAACAACTGTTAGTGACATCAGCAACAACCTTCTTCATAGGGCAAGAGAGAGGGTATCATAAACTACTGTTCACAGAAGACTTCATGAGCCAAGTACAGAGGCTTCAACAGAAGATGTAAACCATTAATTATCAACAACAATAGGAAGGCCAGGCTGGAATTGGAAGTACAGGGACAAGCCTTGGAAATTCTGGAACAAAGTTTACAACAAAGGAAAGGCTAAAGTTTGGAGAGAGAAAGGATCTGCTCATAATCCCAAACATGCAAGCTCATCTGTGAAACACAGTGCAGGTAATGTCATGGCTTAGGCTTGCAAGTCTTCTTCTAGGAAAGGCTCATTAATCATCAGTAATGATGTCACACATGATGGCATCAGTATAATGAATTCAGGATTCTACAGCAACATTTTGTCTGTCAATTTAAATAACGATACAACCAAACTGATTGGGAGATTATTCATCGTGCAGCAAGGCAATGACCCAAAACACACAGCCAAAACTACAGGTTCACCAGATGCAGGAAGAGGAAGGTTTTAGACTGGCCTAGTCAGTCTCCAGACTTAAAGCCTGTAGAGCATGCATTTTATGCGCTAAAGAGAAGACTCAAGGGAGTAACCCCCCAAAAAACAACTGAAAGGGGCTGCAGTGAAAGCCCGGAAAAGCATCACAAAAGTAGAATTCAAAAGTTTAGTTATGTCAGTGGGTCACAGGCTTGATGCAGTTATTGCATGTATTGTTATTCCAGTAAGACTGTGATAATTTTTGACCAGGATATGTCCTTCAATGCACATATTATGCAAATATGTAGGACTGCTTTTTTTTTTTGCATTTGCACAGTATTTCTAAAATTAGAAACATCCTTCCTCAGAATGATGCAGAGAAAGTAGTTAATGCATTTATGACTTCCAGGTTGGACTATTGTAATTCATTATTATCAGATTATTGTAAAGGCCCCTGAAAGCCTTCATTTAATTCCAGAACTGAATTTAAAATCCTTCTTCTTACATACCACATGTAGGGCTGTTTTTGTTGCCATGGCCCACAGAAATACAAGGAAAATCTCATCCACCCCAGGGTTCCACTAAGGAGTTGTTTATCAGTGTCTGTGACCTTGCCCTTAGTGATGGGTGATTCATCCCCCTTGTTGCCAGACTCTTCTTCCTCTATAGAAGGTGTGTCAGTGGGATTGAGGAAACCAATTTATTCCTTCCACCGTGTGACTATATCCTTGTTTGAAGTCAGCAAGACCCCACCCGCACACTGTGTGAGTCAAGCACCAATTTCCCCTCCTGAGTTACCTGATTGTTTGCCAGAATAATTTTGAGGCCAAAGTTTTGTTGTGTTTCCTCACCAAACTCCTCCTACACCTGAGTTTTTGCTTCAGCCACAGCTTAAGCCATGTTCCAGTTGGTCTCGACTTGGCCTGCTGGTATCTGTCAATGGTCTACTGAGTCTCACAAGCCAAACAATCTAATAGGATTGGTCCACATCTGGTTTGGGGATTACTACCACAACAGGCACCAACCATCTTGCAGCTGCAGGTTCATGCAGATGCCTCAGCAAAGAGATGCAGAACATGGCCCAGTGTCACCAGCCTCCCTTGGAATGCTGTCAAAGTTCTGCTGGAAGGTGGGAATGAAGACCAGGACCAGGGCTTCTGACAGACACTCCCAGTGCACCCTCACAATATGCTTGGGTGCACCAGGCCTGTCCAGCAACTTCCCACACCACATGCTCCAGGACACTTACACACACACACACACACACACACACACACACACACACACACACACACACACACACACACACACACACACACACACACACACACACACACACAC